>PVHX01010213.1:0-71494 GCA_004024805.1 Geosciurus inauris | reverse complement strand
AAATGCCGAATGGTCTCTCTGATTAGTGGATGCTGATGAATAAGGGAGGTGGGAATGGGAAACATAAGAGAAATAGAGGAACACTGGACGCGACATAGGGGAGGCGGGGGGCAGGAAAGTGGAATGGGTATAGTGAAGATGGTTGATTGAGATCGTCATCACTACCCTTGGTGCATGTATGAAAACACAATTGGTGTAACTTTATCTGGTTTGCAACCAAAGAAATGGAAAAACTGAGCTCTATATATGTGCTATGACTTGAAATGCAATTAAATAAACTAATAAAAAAAAAAAGAATAAAAGGGGGTAACACTGGAGGGAGGGGACTACATAGAACCTGATCATAAGGATCTAAGAGAGAATGTGTATGCCTGAGCTGGGAAGGAGATGTGCCTGAGCTGGGAAGGAGATGTACCTGAGGGTCCATGTGATGAAAAGAAAAGTAGAGCTCAATGGGAACCCAGAGTCTGGCCCAAACTAACAGAGATGTAGAAACAGCAACTTGAACACCATGGCATGTGAATAATTCACATGTAAAGTAATTCATTGAGTCATTTCAAAAGCAGAATATTTTTTTCTTTTATGAAGTAGTTTAAAAGTGAGTACAATATGCTCTTTTTATTTTTGATTGGTTTTTTTCAACAAGTGCTAGCTGGCTTTCTGCTCCTAGGTAAATCTCACATGGCCATTTATTTGTAAACATTACCCATCTTTTATATGTGCCCACTGTACAAGAAGGTTTTATAAATATTAGCCATGGAGGGCCCAGAGACATGGTCAAATAGTATTCTGGGTATGTGTGATAGTGTTTTTTAATATGACTGACATTTGAGTTGGTAGACTGAATAAAGCAGGTTGCCCTCTCTAATATGGGTGGCCCTCATTCAGTCACTTGAAGACATGAATAGAACAAAAAGGCTGAATAAGAGTGAATATCTGTTGCTTAAGGAGTTGACCTGGGACATCTGTCTTCTCCTGCCCTCAGACTGGAACCACATTCTGGGGTTTCTGGTCTCCAGCTTTCTGACTGCTGATCTTGGAATTCTCAGTCTTCCTAATCACACAAGCCAGTTCTTCATAGTAAATATCTTGGTTCAGTGTCTTTGGAAAACTATGAATATTATAGTTGATTTATTCAGCCCTGGTTTATGGAAGAACCTTGCCCAGAGAACCAGAGTATCTGCTTCTAACTACTACACAATACTGTGCCCACTGCCCTCAGGAATATGCAGTTAACAACAGGATGTAACAGAAACAATGTGAGCCATGGAAGATGCAATTATACAAATAATTATTTAAACTTGTGACAAACACCACAAAAAGAAACTCTAGGTCATATAGGATTATATAACTGTATGAGGCCCTGCTTGTTCTGAGACACAGGGAATGCCCTTTGAAGAAATGCTGGTTTAGCAAGAACTGAAGGGTTCACAGGACACTGCACCTAGATGACTGAACACCCTGGAAGGAAAGGCCTATGTGGTTGATGTTAAATGGGAAGGGACAAGGGTGTAAACACAGTCTGGATAAGGAGCCCAAAGGCAGGGGATGCTTCATATGGAGTTTTGATTTATTGCCAATTTCAGTGTGAGGTTATTGAGGGAAATTATGGAGGGCAGGAATTGTAATAGGACTATTTGCATTTTAAAAAGTCCTCAGCTCCAGTGAGACCTGGGTCAAAGCAGGGTAAGTGGAAAGAGAAGAGGTGGTATTAGGAGACCACAGCTGTAGCTTGAGTGAGAGATCACAGAGACTTCCACCAGTGTCTTCCACATACACTGGCAATATATGCACAGAGTTTTTGGTTGTTCTGCTTTGTGTGGCTCTAAAATTCAGCACAGATCAATGAGTTTATAAAATAAAGTTAAAAAGTGAAATATTGAAACATAATTATATGCTTAAATGTTTCTCAATGTTAAATTTCCATAAAAATATCTAAGTGATTGCTTTATATTTTGCTGTTTATCACCTAAAGACAATGAAAACAACCATGACAACAAGCTGTGGGTGATATTAACCCATGGACCACTCTTAGTAATAGACTAGAGAGATATCTCCCCTCACCGCAGACAAAATATAAACCCTAAAGTCAGACCCTCAATGGTCCACTTCCTGTAGTCACACCTTACCTGCCTGTAATTACCAATCCAGTTAATCCCTATCAGGGGATTAATGCACTACTTAGGTTAAAACTCTCATAATCCAATAACTTCACCTCTAAACTCTCTTGCATTATCTCACACACATGAAATCTTAGGGGACATCAACCATAACAAGCAGAAATGGGAATTTATAGCAATTATCAAAGGATACTGGAAACAATAGCATGTCAAGATGCAGGCTGTCAAAGTCAATGTTTTAGGCAATAAGTGATGTCATCAGCCTCGGGAAAGGGCAGATGTACAAGGCTTCAAGTAGGTTAGTGGTCCAAACTAAAGTGTGAAAAAGGGGACCTTGATTCTTGAACCAGATCATTGTGAATATCAACCCAGAAGATCATCCTAGAATTCACTCAAGGAAAACAGTTCAGATGGATACACCACAACCTGAAGTTGAAAATTCAAGATGTGATATATCGAGCTACCCAAAACAGCATCTGAGAGATACAAGTAGCAGTCCTGTTAAGAGAAAAACAAAATGTAAGGTGTATGTCAGGGAGTGATTTTGTTGGGAGGTGGAACTGAATGGAGCCCAGAGTATAAAGTGTGTTGCATGAGCACTCTACCACTGAGCTACATGCCCAGCTCCATGAAAGTGATGACTTTTAATCACTGAAGGAAGACAGTAATCACCAACATGGATTTTGTATTCAAAGAATCTGTGTTAAATACTAGCTGGGTCAGTATTCAAATTACCTAACCTTGGGCAATTTGTCTAAGCTCTCTAAACCTCACTTTCCTCTTAATAGGGTTAATTAAAAACTAACAAAACAATGTACATAAAGCATTTAGCACAGTATCTTGGATATGCCCAGTAATTGAGCAGCTTTTCTCTGGGATAATGTTGAACAGGCCCAGGATAGTGATAGTTAGGCTTCCTTGCTGAGACTTCCATTGGGCTATGTTTTTAGAATGTAGCCAAAGTCATGAACACCCTGATTCAGTCTATGTATTCAAGTTCATAAGCATTTTCTTATGAGCATGTGCCCACTTATGTAACCTGTTGGGAATGTGCCTTCCTTTGATCTGCATATAAAAAAGGCCTATTGAAGGACTTAGAGATAAAAAGGGTTGAAGCTAGCGGCTGGCTAGGGACTATTGTTACCTCCAAATAAAACATGTCTGCTATCCCAACTATGCCTTGCATTTTCTTCCACGTGTCAGGATCCTAAATTTCTTTCCTGAGATTGAGCCTCCCCTAGACAAAAGATGAACATGATCACAAAGGGATCAAGATGGGGCAGACACCTGTTTGTGAAAAATACCTACAACACTGTTAGTAGATATAGATAGAAATATAAAGTATATCCATTTTCCTTCAGTCTATTTGGCCAAGGATTTTCAAAAAATCTTTTTAGTAAAAATGAAAGTAAACTTTGACTATATGAGACTACATTTTTCAGCTCAATACAGCTATGTATGTGGATAATCCCCAACCAAGTCTGACCAAAGCAGAATGTGTTAAAATTTCCCCATTGGGTAGAATGCAGCATAATGAACATTGAACTATGTCAGGTCTTGCATCTTATGCATACTGAGTGATTCCTGAGTTTGCAAGCCCCTGCCTTCTCCCCAAAGCTGTATCCTTTCCCCACATCCTTCTTTTTAGGTCAGTAAATACACCTGGCCTTCTATCTTATTTTCTGTTTAGCATTCCAGTGTCTAGAGTTAACCCAGGCTCCTAGAAGTTATTTGCTGAGAATTGCTTCACAGCTGACACCGCAAGTCAGTGTTGCACTAGAGCTCTGGAGGATGCAATATGGAGGAAATCCTTTCAGAGTACTGAAAGTAGAATACTGGGATCCAGTAGGCCTGGTTCAGCAAGCAATGCAGGTATTGACAATGGACGCCTGAAAGAGATGGAAAATATGGAATGCTCATTGCTTCCAATAATAATTTGTGGAAATTTTAGTCTATTTGTGGGAAAAGTTTGATACTTGTAAACTAATAAGAGAGAGAAATTAACTCTAAATCTTTCCTGGACTGTAAGTGGAGCTTAAGATTTACTAGTCTGACAATTTTCACAAAAAGATAATAAAAGGGCAGCAAAATCTGAATATTTTTGTCTATACACTTAAAGTATTAAAACTAGAAAAGGACAGTGCCAAGTATGCTTCTGGGTAGCCGTGCTCCAATTTACAGCACACACACTCCAACACTTTCACAAAATCACATACATATTACTGGAACACACTCACATACCCTCTCTCTATCACATACACACACACATTTTTTATGTATTTATATATTTATATTGAGATCAATTGCAAGGTCCTTAGATACTGTCCCTGGTCTCCCTTTCAACAATGAATCTCATAGAGAAATCAAATTTCATACTGTAAATCATATGCCTAAACATTTCTACCAAGTTATTAGAATTGTGTTAAACATGTGGTAGATATATTACATTGCTGTTAAGCAAGTTAGTCAGCAAAAATTCTCATGTAGCATCAGAACAAAGAAGAGAGTCATAAAACTTATATGAAAGAAAAAAGCAAATGAATTAATAACTCTAATACCATACTTAGAGAATCATAGCTACAGAGCACATCAGGTAGCTGAGGAATCTGATAGAACTAGCTGGTAAATTATTTTGTTTTTGCTACAATAGCAAAAAAACCTGAGGTGGGTTAATTTATAAGAACAGAAATTTATTCTTTTTAGTTCTGGAGTCTGGGAAGTCCAAATTTGAGGCATCAAAGGATTTAGTTTCTGGTGAGGGCCTTCTTGCTTCACCATCACATGACAAACAGGTGAAAGGAAAAAAGACACCAGAGTGTGTCTTTCAGTCTCTTTCATAAGAGCATTTAATGTGGTTCATAAAAGAAGAAACTTAAACCACTTCCTAAAGGCTCCATCTTGATACAATCTTCTTTATAGTTAGGTTTCAACATTTGAGAGGAACATATAGACTCAAACCATAAAATATAAGCTATGATATTTATTAGCATTATCAATGGTGTGTTAGCTGTTCATCCCTGTGACCAAAAATATCTAACAAGTGCAACTTAGAGAAGGAAAAGATTATTTGGGGCATGACATTTCAGTGGTTCAGTCCAGGGTCAGCCAACTCCACTACTCTGGGCCTGTGGTGAGACAGAATCACAGTAGTAGAGTGTGGCAGAGAGGAAAACTGTTCAGCTCATGGCAGACAAGAAGCAGGGTGGGGGGAAGAGAGGGAGAGAGAGAAAAGCCAGGGACACAATTTTATATGCATAAGGATGCCCCTAGTGACCTACTCTCTTCAGCTACTCCCACCTATCTACAGTTACCATCCAGTAGCCCATTCAAATTATTATTCCACCAAATGGATTAATCAACTGATGCATTTATGTTTCTCATAATCTAATCCTTTCACTTTTGGATATTTCTGCATTGCCTAGCACATGAGCTTTATAAGATACACCTCATGTCCAAACCATAACATGTCGACAATTTACTTCTCTAAGCCTTTATTTCCTCAGCTTTATAATAGGCATGATAATAATAAGACCCTTCATATGGTGTTTCTGAAGAGTAAGTGACAATTTGATTAAAGGTCCTCAACGTATTTTTTTAAAGAGCATTTCTTCCCCCAAATAAAGTGTATCATCATGAGAAGGTGTGCATTCTCCATAACTGCATAGCTCAGAGGTCCTTTCAATGGGTATTATATAGTAAAGAGTCAAACATCAGATGTTTGACTGGAGGAGGGGCCTTGAAGATTCTTTACAATCCTGTAAGACTATGTGCAAATTATCAGGTAGTAGGCATTAGAAGGATCTTTTAACAAGATACCCAATGTCACATCACTGGGATGAAGTGTTGTACAGTGGAGCATATAGAAAGTCTTCCACTCAAATAACAAAAACCACCACTCAAATTGGCTTCATTGATAAGAAGACATAATTTTTTTCAATCATAATAGTCAAAAAATGATTATGTTAGGCTTAGTTGGTTTAAGTGCCTTAGAGACATCACCCAGGAATTTTCCTATTGCTTCATATACATGCAGGGTCAACTTCATCTCTAAGTGGATTTTCTACATAGCCCGAAAATGGCTGTCAGCAAGAACTTCAGAAATATACTTTCTGTTCTTTCCCCTAATTGTCCTATCCTTTAGGCGACGTGGAGGTTAACAATCACCAGCAGATTTCTAGGCACACACTTGCTTACATCAGTTAATAGGAGCAGCACTGGTATGTTTTTAGAAAAAAAATTAAAAATCAGTGAGTGCAATTTAGGAAATAGGACTCACTATCAGAAACAATTTAAAAGTAAAATATTGGGCAAAAGATAATGCATATCCAAAGATTTGGTGATCTGTAGAATAATTAGAACAAAGGAAGGAGAGAATTTCAAGTTTGGGATTCAACATCTGGACATTACCCAAATGTTTAAATAATGTTTTTTCAATCCCAATGCTCTTTATATAAGAGTGAAAGAATTAAGAAAAACTGTAAAGAGATAATGCAAATTAAATAGTGACAGGCACTTATTAGGTTCTTAATATTTTTCAGCACATATTATATAGTCACTTTGTGATAGTGATAAATATCCTGCATACATTATTTCATCAATTGATATTTTTCATTGAATGAATAAATCAATGTTTAATGAGATAATACATATACAAAGGAAAAGCCCACAGATCATACTACATTTAAATTTTTATAGGGTTGGCCTAAAGAAGTTATTAAAGATAAACTGAAACATGAACTTGGCTTTGGTGCAGCCAAACCAAAGTCGTGGGAAATGTGACTCATTCTGACAGAACCTTAACTATGTAACCTGAATGGAATTAGTGGTAATCTACATGGTGTCCTGAAATATCTCATAATGCCCCCAAAATGAAAACTTTGCCATCAGTTTTCTATAATTAAAAGAACAAGAGCATCCAATCAAAGGAAATATTTTATTTAAATACATGAGTGCTTTCCTCCTTGGAAAAGTCACTAAGACTTTGAAGGGAAACTTCAATAGTTATCGAAGCCTGGGTTCCTGTTTTCTTGATTTGGACTAGAATCTACCATAAAATTATGTTATTTTAATTAATTTACTATGTTAAATTAATTAATTTATGATATTAACTACTGTTATGCTATGTTTGGTAAACAGGAAAACATCAGATGAAGCCTATATGCCCGTTACATTTCAAAGCCCAAAACAAATGGGCTTTGAAATGCATATTGTCCACTGCCATTCTACCAGCTCTGGAGTTCTCTTGCCATATCTTGCCAAATTATATTTGCTCTCTGTCAATGTCCACTGGCAGTTTGACAAAGTGCTGAATCTGCAGAAACCATGGCATGCTGTGCAACAGCTCCCACGGCAGATTTCTGACAGATTTTCTTCCCCTGCAGTAATAAGGTTTTTGCTACATTTTGTGCAAAGGGCATAAATTAGCTAGTATTTCTAAAGCATTTTGAAGACGAAAAGTGCCATGTATATACGAAGTTTTACTATTAATTTCTGTTGCCATAAGTTTCAAAATAAACACAAAAACATATTAAGCCCCACTCAGAGAAGCATTAACAAACATGTTGCTAAGACTGTCAGGTTTCCTGACAAAGACAAAACATTACATTTGCCTTCATATTTGACAACATTTGATAAAACTGACAAATCAATGTTCTGGAAAAAAACAGGCATTTATTACAGTCATAATTTATTTGAATCACAGATAAAATGTTAGCAGAGATTGTGCATATGTTGACAACATTATGGATAGTCAACTGAGAATTACACAGCACAATCCCAATTCTCAATTCTCAGTTCTTTCACTGGAAAGGGCAGCTGTCTATCTGTATATTTCTGTCTGCTTCACAGATGAGACTTCACTTAACCAAAGTTTCCAACTGACAAGGACTATAGACCCAATTCATGAAAAATTTATTAATTTCATTGGGTTAAATGACGAATTCCTCTTGGCCATATCTCAAAGTACAAATCAAAATCTTCAGGGATGAACCAAGAACATTGGTATTTTACCAGAAACTCAACTATTTCTGCTATTGACTTCAACTTTGCCTACCATTAACCAATTCCTACACTTCCAAGAGTTTCTTCTTTCTGAGCCATGTGTAATGGTTAATTTGAATTGTCAACTTGATTGGATTAAGAGATATGTTGGATTAAGAGGGTTATGGGTGTGTCAGTGAGGATGTGTCTAGGAATGATCGGCATGTGGGGTAGCCAATTGAAATGGAGACCTTCTCTAAGTCTAGGAAGCACTGACCAATAGGATGATGGGCTGAATGGAATAAAAGTTGTAATTACAAGGAAGCAGCAGCAGATGCAAGCTCAATTCTTCTTGAATGGTTCTTGATTGATATTGCAATACTCTGAGGATATCGGACTCTCACTTCTTCACTCTTCCAAAGCAGACTCTGCCAGTGATTCTCCAGAAGCCTTTAGTCTCAGACTGGGGTAGTACAGTTGATCCCTCTTGTTCTGGGGCTACTGGTTCTTCTGGCTCTTCTGCCGACAGCCATTGTGGACTATCCAGCTTCTGGTCATGTGAGCCAACCTAAGTCCTCTTTTTAAAATTATACTTCCTGATGATTCTATTCCTCTAGTGAACTCTGACTAATACACCATATTTCTTGTGCTCTTAAATAAGAAGTTAGGTTGTGGTTAACTTGTTCCCTAAGGTATTGATTAAATTGGTTTAAATTGTGTAAAATCTAAATTTTTTTGGAACTTATTTTTCTTCTCACCTCTGATTTTCTAGCTTTTGTATAAAATCTCCCTTTTCTTTGTGTTTTTGGCCATTTCTCTATTTGTATACTTGCATGTCACAAAAGTTTGATGATAGCAATACAGGAACTTCCATGTACAAGTTTTAACACAAGTGTACCCTCTGTGATTACTACAAGAGCCTTTGTCTTACTCTGATATTACACTAACTTCTTCTTTTAAATGATTTTAAATTCAGACAAAAGATTTAACTTTGGCCTTTGAGGATACTCTGTCCAATTTGTTTTTACTTTGTCTACTTTTATTGTTTCATCTCATTTTCCTTTAAAGTATTACCTGACAATATATCTTTGTTTAATTTATTTTTATCTACCTTCTTATTCTTTGCTTTTCAAATGTCAAACAAGTGGTATAAGCATCAGATGGACAGTCAGCATATGACAGAGCAGTACTACCAGCCCCAGACCCAGCCTAAATTCCTGTTGAGACAAGTGTCACCTCATTTCCAGAATGATTCAGAGGTATCATGATAGAGGTAAAAGATCATGAGATCTAGGATGAGAAAGTCAATATTTAATCTTTGTTTAGTCTTATTAACTGTGACCTCAACAAGAAATTGGTTGCCAATGTTGTCAAATGAAGGTAATGATATCAGCTGTACCCACTTCAGGAGATGATGTCAAGATCAGATAACATTATGGATCTAAAGTGTCTTGAAGACTGCAAGTAATTGTTAACTCATATGAGAAAATGAGTGCATTAAAAAGCCATGATTACAACATAAGCAATCATTGAAAATTGACTGGTTCTTCCATCTTTCTCTGGATAATGAAGAGACCAGTTGAAACAGGGCAAAGGAGTCCACATCTCAGTACAGAAGAAGCAGAACTGTGAGGACTGAGCTATGGCTAACACATAACAGAGTGGAGAGATGGAACCACTGGATTAGGCTTGGACCAACTGACACAAGTCATTCCACAGAACTTTCCAGTTAAGTAAGCCAATACCATTCTTTGTTTAAATGTTTGTTTTAGGTGTATAATTTATCACAAGAAATCATTCTAGTAAAATGCCTCTGTTAGTTGTGGGTACTAAGGCACCATGCTAGGGCCTAGAAATTAAAAAGATGGATCCAAATAATTTGACTTGAGAAGATTGTTTTTGCTGAAAGCATATTCAAAACTTTCAAATATGTCCACACATTTCAACTTAGAAAAGAAGAACAAGGACATCCCTGGGGGGGGATTATACTTTAGAATATAGCAGAATTGGGTCCCTCAACAAAATATCCTTTATGAGAGAAATGTGGGTCTCAGACCATTGTTGACCATTGCTAAACATCTACCCTATTTTTTGCTTGCCTTTTGTGGAAGATTTTCACTATACTGAGAAAATATTTGAGAACAATGCGAGCCTTTGTCACCAGTATTGATCTACATTTAGCCTTTGATTCTATAGACAGGCATCACTATAGGCTGAGCTATGTGATCTCAGCACAGATCTCAGGCTATGAAGTTTCTTTCAAAGTCTGAAGCATAATACCACTGTGAGAATCAGAGCAGGTGGCAATGGACTCTCAACACTAAATTCCAATCAAGATTCAAGAAAGAGACTTGTGTCCTAGCTCTACTTCTTTTTAATTTATTTCAAAATAATTTGATACAGCTTTCAAATGATCTGAATGAACACCCTCCTGCCACAGGAAATAAGAAGACAAACACCTACTTCTCTGCTGATAACATAGATTTCTCATTAGGTTCCAGAGGCTGTCTTAATAAGCTACTAAGCCTGCTGGCTAAACACTGTCAGTTTAATATCTACTGTGCCAACACCAAAATTATTTTAGCAGATATTCTGAAATGCAGATAGATGATATGAGTGAAGTCTTTCCAACAGGATTATTAATTTAGCTATCTGGGTTAGTGGTAGAGAGGTACAACTTGCAGTTGACAACCCAAGAAACCCACAGATAGTCATTTGTTGTATACATTTTTTACATCACATATAAATTTCAAGTGCCAGTGTCTGTATTGGGCTACTTACTGATTAAGATTCATTCCTGTAAGAAGCTTATATTTTAAGGTAGAATGCCAGGATTATGTAAATTCTAAAAGAGTCATACTTTGATATAAGAAGAAAGTCAAACTGTTGAACACTTGCTTTGATCAAATAATGTGTAACTACATTATGTGCTGAGTTTACTGGCATATAAAAGTTCAGTGAGTATCTTTAACTAGCATGGATTTTACCCTTTATATTAGCAATCTTTATGTATTTCTCATTTAAAGTAACTTTGAGTCTTGTTGATATTGTTTTAATTATTTTTAAGAATAGATAACATTTTAACTTCAGCTTAACAGTTTAACTGGCATGAGATCTCCCCTTGCATGACTTGTATTATACTCAGTAAAAACTAAATGAAGAAGAAAACTTGTCATATACAAGGGAAAAGGGGGAAAGTATAGCTCAGCCCATGAATAGAGAGGACTCAGCTTTGGGCTTAGCACTAAATCACTGCAAAGGTGGCACTTGACAGACTGTCATGATATTCCTTTTGAAGAGGAGTATGACAACAGTACCTGAGGAAGCTCATCCATCGCAGAACAGAGTAGACTCCTGGCTCATGTTCAATATGGAAACTATACTAGCAATATATCTTGAAAAGTGTCCTTTGTATTCTTCTGCACAAGTTTTTTAATCAAGAATCACATGAAGCCATAGAATTTGTATCTAGCATATTCTGGAGATGCAATCTGAAAATATGACTAAATTTCTGGACAGACAAAACATAATGTTTAAAGTTTTCATTTAAATTTCACATATCCCTGATTTGCTCAACCATTAAATCTAAAGTTCAACCTGGAGGAGTCTGTAATTGGTTGCAGTTTGGGTAAAAATCTAAGAAGTTTAAGAAAATAAGAAAACGCTCTGAGCTGGAGAGTTAACTCTGTTATTCCAAAAATTGTAACAAGGCTGTAAGGTGATCCTTCTACAGATTCAGCTCAAGAGTTAAGCCCAACAGTATGCTGGGGTAGTTTTGGGTCACCAAAACCATACCCATGAAAATGTTGAGGAAATGTGCAATATTTGGCCTGGAGATAGAGAAGCATGCTTGACTGAAATCTGTAAATATTTGAAAGCCTATGGTGGGTAGGGGGAAGTAGACTTATTCTAGAAATTTTCAGAGGACAAAACTAGGATCAGTGATTAACAGCTAGAGAGAGGCAGACTACATCTCTTTTCAAGGAGCACATTTTATATAATATGGGATGGATTTCAATTAAGAAAGTGAGAATTGGGGAAACAGTAAAATATTAAATCATCATTTGTCAGGGATGTTATAGAAAATTCCTTAATTGTGAAAGGAATAGAATGGAATGATCCCTAAGTTCTCTCTTACTTCTAAGGGTCAATGGCTCTGTATTTTGTGTTGTTCTTCATATTATAATGGGGCTCATACAAAGACCTGCTAGTAGTTTTATTATCTTAATACAAATGAGCATGTGACTCTTTTTTGAGGGACACACCCTCAGATCTTACATTCCTGTTCTGTTCCTACTTGGTATTTGAATCTATTGCCCCAGAAAGGGCTGGATATATTAGCAACACAAGATATTAAGAGTATTTAGCAGCTGATATATTCCCTATGTAACTACAGACTAAACAATTTTAAAAAAAAGAAACAGAGAAAACAAATCTGGAGTTAGAATTTTTATATGATTTGAATAATAGTTTTCTTGAGACTGAGAGAATATCCTTTTCCTGAATTGACAGAAAATCTAGGGTATGTTTAGCTTTTTACTTTAATAATTAATAATCCTTTTGGTATTTGCCTTACTCAAAATCCATGTTGACAATGTCCAGATTCAACAAATTTACCCGAAACAACCCATGTCCTTGGATTTTTTTTTTAACTAGTGGGCTTGTCTTCCTGGAAAACTTTTTGTTTCTCAATCCTTTGTTAGTTTTTATTGCTTTCAAACTCAGCGTTCCACATTCTATCATATTCTCTTTCTACTTTGTGCTCCATTTAACAGGCCCCTGCTCCTCTTTCAATACCTTACTCTATTTCCCTTTTTCCTGTGGAGTTTTACCAGCTTCCCTAGGTAGAAATGTTCATTCCAGCTTCTCACCAATAACTTCCTTATTTACATCCCTTATCCCCATCTAGAATACGAACACATTCTTGAGTAAAATTTCATTTTGTTCATCAATGTGCTCTCTTCAGAACCAAACACTAATGCACCTGGAACACTATAGGCATTAAACAAAAATAGTCAGGAGAGATGACTAAAGAAATGCATACAATGAATGAGCATATGTGCATATTAAGTAAGAAAAACTGCTTATAATAATTTTGAACTCAACAGCAAAAATGCCATTACATAGACTAAAAGCATATCTAAAGGAAATATGATGCTATAGTTTGGGTCTGGAAGGTCCCCTAAAGACTCACATGTTAATGGTTTGGCCCTCAGTTTGGTGCTACTGGGAAGTGGTGGAAACTTTAGTAGATGGAGCTCATTTGAAAGAAGTTATGTCCTTCGGGGTGTACTTGAAGGAATCCCAGCCTCTTCCTCTCTCTCTTTACAAAGAAACACTTAGTTCAGTGCTCTGGTATTATCTGCTGTCTATCATAGTAATAGATAATTAGCAGTATAGATTATCTTTTAACCATTCTGATTCTAGAGAAAATATTCAGGTATAAGAATTATACCAATAGAATTTTACTGGTTTTATGTGTCAATTTTCCATTCTTCCCTAAAAAGGAAATTACAAACAAAATTGAATTTTTAAATAATTCAGAACAATAGATACTTAGAAAGTGCATTTGTTAATTATTTCATGTTTTGTGGTAGTTTTAGTTTCTCCTTTATTTAGTTAGCACTTCTTTTAAAACTGTTTTCCATAACTACCTCTTTCAAATTACTACCTTTATAGATTGGGTAAATAATATACTTAGAATTGTATATGTAATAAAAAATTTTCAAGTTCTGAATTATGTGCTCTTCATTGTTAGAGCTTTATTTGAATTTTGTTTGATGAATAATATCACTGCTTACTTTTTAGTTATTACTACCTCTCTTGTGTTTCATACTTTTCAAATTCTGACCTCCAAATTACTAAGGCATGAATGTTTCCAAATATCTATTGCTATCAAGAACAAAAATAAGAAAGCATTGTTATTGTAATTCTTTGAACAGAATCTTTTGATTTTTTTCACAAATATAGTACATCTAGAAAGTATAAATACTTATAACTAGATTTGGAAAAATATTTTCTTTACTCTGAATAAATATTAATATTTCTGAAAACTTATAATTTCAATGGAAAAACAAAAAGTATCTATACCAACCAATAAAATCTTTGTGATGTGATTGATTAAAATTTCACTGCAAGTATAGGCTACATTATGTGATGGGAATATTATCCATGGAGCTACCCTCTGGGTATGTAGTCTGCTGTTGTTCTCAATAAGAACATTATCTAGGTTATATCACTTAGCAATATAATGCTGTTATTTTAAATGTAAATAGTAAGTGCTGTATGGAGAGACTTGTTGAATTGGACACCATCAGATTCAAGAGCATTTTAATCAGTGAAATTTATGCAGCAGCAGCATAACACCCTTATGATCCCGATGGATTCTGTGTCATTCAGGCAGTGGTAGTGTTGTATGCTTGCTGATTACTAAAGTGGGAAGTATGCCACTCATTACATGTTACTTTCTCAGTAGCTGAAGAACACTCTAAATGTTACACCAGAGATGAAATACTATGTCTCTTGAGCAAACCACATGACTCTCACTTCCCTAACACTTACAACACATGTCACAAATGGATTTCAACTATATCTCACACACGAGATACACTTTATAATTTTGTTTATACATTCAATCCATAAGGTGTTATAAAACAAGTTAAAAGAACTGTTATTATTAAGATTATAGAGATAGTTCTTAGGTAAAAGAAAATCTGCATGAGCCAACTAAAGACTCATTCTGGGTCTAAGCCTGGTATCTAAAAATAAAGGCTTATTTGAGGCCATCCATATTTTAATATTTCTATATATACTTTTATTCCTATGTGTTTTCCACTATGTTTAAGGATCACAGTATTCAGAGATGAGACCCTGTATGTCAGAAAATCTTTTACAATTTCTTGGACACTAAAGTTCAAGGTAGCAAAATTGATAACATGATCAACAATAAGAGGTATATTCTTAGCTGAGTAAATTACAAAATCCTCACAAAAATTCATAGATCATGCAAGGATTGGACCAGGACTGCTCTAAGGTATGATCTCTGCCCAGTGCTATGCCAAGAATAATATAACAAAGATGTATAAAGGAGCATTCCACTCTAGTGCCACTTAATATCAGTTTAAAGAATAATATATAAATATCCCCAATTATTACATGTAACTTTAAACACATAACAATTGTTTGTTCCACATTTATTGACAGAGAAATATATGAAAGGGAACACAGTCAAAGTTAATTCTCGGCCTCTCATCATCTTGAAATAATACTTGGTCTAGCTTTAAGGTCTTTTGAGAGCTTTAACAATGATCAAATGACACTCCACAACCAAATTGGCAGTACTTTTTGTGGATGATCTTGTTAGTGTGCTCTTGAAGGGCATCGTGACCTATGTTGCTTCAAGTGTCCAAAAAGCATCAATTTTCTACCTTGATTTTCTCTGATTATTGACAATTTTCTCTGCTAGGGACCATTTAGATGATGAGACAAGATTCAATGTGATTGGCCAGGGTAGCAAAGTGAGAACATTCTAGTCCATCAGCATGCTCCTCATTAGTATTGCTTTCTTTCATAATTCATGAAAATGTATCTTGAAATATACAAAAGAATTTTTATTATAAGATAGAAAACATTTTCTTATTTATTCTCACCCACACTGAGTCTTGTAGTATATGATTGTAGTACAGATCACAAAAATCTGTACGTTTCTTCTAAAAGATCTCTTTCTCTGTCTTTACTGCTAAGTTCCTCTCTAATGTTTTGTCTTATCCTTTCCTACTTGGAGGCAGTGGTTTTATTTCACCAGCCAACATTGTATAATTATTCAATATTTAAATCTCTTTTGCTTATAAATTACTTATCTACTGCAAAATGAGCAGCCATAAAAATCTTGGAAAGAAAATTCCAAAGGCATAGGCTTTGAATTTATTTTAGGATATAATTACTTATTAATCAATAAACTAAAAAGCTATATTTATAATTTAAGTTAACAACCAGGAAATACTGTCATTTTGATAACAGCGAGGAGTATTCATTTCATTATAAATTTTCTGGCTTTGGCAGGAAGCTTTGGTCCTAATATAGTATTGAGATTTGGAAAATGGCCAAGGATGTATCTTAAAACCATAGAAAATTTAACATCTAAAAACAGATAATAAAGTTTAATGTAGACTGATGCTTGACTATATATCCAAATGAGTAAACTGCATCTGAAATAAAATGCCATTATTCATGAAATGGCTGCATAAGTAGGTTCAGAGTAGAGATAGATGGATGGTACTACATAAATTCTTTAAAACCACTGAATTTTCTATTGATAATTAATGCTAAAATTATTCTGCCTACAAAATAAAAGCATTGAAAAATTGGGTGTCACCAATATCACCTATTTTTCTTGAGAAAATACAATTGCAAATCAGTTGTCAAAACCGAAAATATCTACATACATTGCTTAGTTTTACCTATTTAGATGATACCAAAAATGATCCAAGGAATTCTAAATATTTGTAAAGGAGTGAAATATTGTCAATAGATATCTTCAGAAGAACAATTAAGAAGAAAATGTATTCAAAGAATGTTTTGATTCCCTGATTGTGTTCTAAAACTTTCATAGGAAACTTTTCGCACTCTACTATAAAGTCAGTCCATTAGATTGAATACTGAAACAAGAATTCTAATATCTGTATTTTTATTATAATGGTTATTCACAATATTTTTATTATGTGACTTCAATTTTCATTGAGTTATATGCAAAATGGTGTTGATAATATTTCTGAAAATTGTTTAATCACCTAATTTATGAGATCAGGTTGCAAATTTAAAAGTCATATGAGTAAAGTTTATATTTTTATTTGACTATCAATTTTGGAAGTAGTATTTCAGAAGTAGTAAATTTTATTTTTGGATATCTCAAGCAATAATACTTGGAAAATAAACATTAGCAGCTTTCTGGCATTAAAACATGAATCAAAGCAGTTTGAAAGTTATTAGAAAATAGTGAAAAATAACAGTGACATTCGAGTTGATTGGAGAGGTCTTGTATGTGTCACTGGGACTGATGTTAGGTCTACTTAGGCTCTTTAACAGCTTCATCAGTGATTAGGAGGAAAGAAGAGATAGTATGTTAATTAAATTCCCAGAGCCATTAAGCCCAAGTATCAATCTATAAAAAGTCAGCCCAGAGTATTTAGTTTAAATATGGTTCAGAAATAAACTTTAATACAAAAGACTGATAGGGAATTTGAATTTCAACCAAAATGTCATGGAATAATGTTTTAAAAGGTATATTTCAAAGCCACTGTTTTCTCAACTATCGAGAAAATTGGACAAAGATGACTTTTTACTTAAATTTCCTCAATAATCTTACATATTGTTTTCTGCCCACGCAGATGAAAAACACAAATTTTATAAGGCAAACATAGCAATAACAAACAAATAATCAAATATAGCCTTAGACCATGAAACTCATTTGTCCTAGACCATGCGCCTTTCTTTACAGCTAAGCATTTTGAACCCTTATTATAGAGTAAGTTTTGCTTCGGTCTTCAAAGAACAGTCTGATGATAGTGCATGGACTCAAAAAAAATCTTTGTCCAAGTCTCTAGCACAAGATCCAAAGTTCAAACCCACCCCTGCTGCTCCGAGGTTAGCCTTGTGTTTCACTTGCATAACTGAGCTTCCACTGTCTTCCTTAGTCTAGTTGAAAGCCCTATCCACTTCCTCAAGCACGATTCTATTTAGTTGTTCCATTTTTCTGTGATCTAGCTCCTTGCTTATTGGAACACCCTATTTTCTAATCTTTCTAATAGCAATAGTTTGCTGCTACAAATGATGAGTAATATATCTATCCATAGTGGTAATTAATCAATAAAATCACAAAGAAATAAAATGCTTCCCTAATTGTAATACAAAGATAGCAATTGAAGTTCATCTCACAATTATCATTAATAGTACATATGAATTTGAAATAGAATATTCCACATTAAAGAAAAACAATTCTAAATGAATGTAGCATATTTATTTGCTATTAGACCAATCTCATTTACTAATTTCATTAAGGGAATAAATTTGTTGTTTTTTGCTGTTTAATAAGAACTGATCCTTACATATTCTAATTTTTTCTGTCTGAGACAATTTTCCATTACATTCAAGTTTGATTTTTTTGCTTTATGTTGTTTTGTTTTGTTGAGTAGTAATTGGAACTTTCTACTTATTAGGATGTTGTGTATCAGTGCTATTTTAAAGTGTTGGTCTAATAGTAGTAATACTTTTGCAAAGTAAGGCAGAGGAAATATCACATTGCTGGCTAGTTCATGCTCCACTTAATAACACCTGGGTAGCTGCCGTGTTATTCTTATACTTCAGTCATGTACATCTATCTGAAGGCACCATCTCTGGTGTTTGGGCATGAAGTGCCTAAGAAATCTTCAGCTCTCTATTAAGCTGTCTTCTTGGCATCCTTTGCCTATTGCTCACATGCTTTATGAGGCCATTTCTCTTCCTTTCAAAACATATATCTTCATTCTTGAACTTTTGTTCTCATATCTCACTGTCTATGGAAACCCTGCCCTCTGACTTTCAGAATCCTGAATTTTGTATGCAGTGATGTACTTGCAAATATTTAATTAGCAGCTCTCCTATTGGAGCAAAAGCCATGACTTATGCCATTTGCCAATTTTAATGACAGAAATGTTCACCATAGATAAATTCATGCTACCAAAGTGACTTCACTAATGTGGAGTCAGGACATGTATGTTATTTATTGCTGCATAACAAATTAGTCCAGAACTTAACTGCTTAAGAAAAGACATGTGTATTATATCAGAGTGTCTTTTGGTCAGGAATCCGAGCTGGGGTCTCTCAAAAGACAGGAAACAAGGTGTCAGCTGGGGCTTTAGTCTCAAATGAAGGCTCAACTGAGCAATTGTATACCTCTGGATTAACTCATGAGGTTGTTGGAAGAATTCTGCCTTCTTAAAGTCATTATTTTTATCTGATCATTCCTGACCTGTTGAGTCCTCTTCTCTGGAGCTCTATGGAGTTAGATTAATCAGGACTGGCTTGTTCAACTGTCTCTCAATACTCAGATTTAAATCTCAGTAAGATGATGAGACCAAACAGCAGTACAGAATTTCAACCCAAAAAACAAAACTTTTCATCAGAAAAACATAATATATGTATGTTTCATAATAGGCGAACATAAAGATATCTTGGATCTTGCATGTTAAATTATTATTATTATTATTATTATTATTATTATTATTATTATTATTATTATTATTGGCACCGGGGATTGAACTCAGCGGCACTCGACCACTGAGCCGCATCCCCAGCCACAGAGGCAGGGTCTCACTGAGTTGCTTAGTGCCTCACCATTGCTGAGGCTGGCTTTGAACTTGCAATTCTCCTGTCTCAGCCTCCCTAAGTGCTGGGATTACAGGCTTGTGCCACCGCGCCCGGCTGCATGTTAAATTATTTTAAGTACATTTCTTTAATACTGGCAGTGCAACCCAATTCAGTTCACCATTATTAACTTTAACATGTCTCTTGCTTCATAAGCATTCATTGTATCTCTTTCTTTTTAAACATTGCTTGACCTCTTTTAACTCTGCTCTCTGGGTTTCTGTGATTCAACACTTACAGAGCATCCTACATCTTTCTGTCATTCTTTCTGGATTTCCTTCAGGGCTTCTTCTCCCTTGGCTGCCTTTAAGAAGTAGATTTTCTAAGGTTTTTTTTTGTTTTTTGTTTTTTGGCTCTCAACTAATCTCACTCTGCATGTACTAGTAGGTTCTTGCACTCCCTGCAAACTTAGAAGTCTTGCAGTATTAATCAGCCTAGATTTCTTCTCTGAGGTCACACCTATTCATGAATGTTGATAGCATCTGTAGTCATAATAACCAAAAGATAGAAACAACACAAATATGCATCAACCTGGTCTCAGAAGCATTATGATACGTGAAAGCTACAAGACACAAAAAGCCAGATGGTATGGTTCTATTTATATGACCTTCTAGAAAGACGAAAGTTCAGGTACAACAAAACAGTTTTCCAGATGCTGCAGGTGGGCAAAGGGGATTAACGAGAAAATGACATCAAGAAACATGGGAAGTGACTGATGTGTTCTGTTTTGATTTCAGTGTTGGTTTTATGACTACAGATATTTGTTAAGGCTCATAGAACTGTACCTTTGGAAAGAATTCATTTTATTTTATTTGTTTTATTCAGTATAAATTGTACTTTAATTAGCCTGAGAGTAAAATAATCTACATATTGAATATTGAATTCATTATCTGCCTTTCCCAATCTTTTCCTATATCTATATTCTGTCAATTCATAACAGTTACCCAGTCACATAAAGTGATACATAAAGCCATTTTTGATTCTTCCTTATTCCTAACATTCCACACCTAATCCATCGCCAACTGTTGCCAATTTAAACCTCTGAATCATTTCTTCGAGTTCCTCCTCTCCTTACAGCAATTGACCAAGTATTGCACTTCATCTTTTCTTGCTTAATTAAGACAAAGATTTATTGATGACAACTATGGAATACTTATACTTTCCAGTTATCTTTTTATCACTAAGATTCATCCTTATATTGCTTAAACTTGAAACAATTCATCAACTTCCCTTTTCCTGACCAAAAACTTTAAGTTTTTAAAATCTGTATTTATTAATATTCTCCTAAATGCACATGCAAGATTTCTAAAACAGACCAGATTATTATTAATTAATTAAAAACAAAGAATAATAATATGCATTTCTCTTGTATTCTTATTCTTACATCTGGAGGAAAGTGTTGGAAGTTCTATGTCATCCCAGAGCCCAGTGGTATCTCCACAATTTCATCTCACTTCCTGTTAAAATGTAAATACACAGCTCTAGAAAGGTAAACTTCTCTGAATGGCCTTTCACTATCCACTATAGAATAATTCAACTTCCAAACTTGCCTTATAGTCTAGGACCAAAGTTTTGGCAAAATTTACTCAGCTTTATCTGTGTAGGAACATAAAAATCATTATGGTTTAGATATGAGGTATCCCCCAAAACCTCATGTGTGAGACAATCCAAGGATATTCAGAGGTGAACCAATTAAATTCTGAGAATTGTAGACTTATCAGTGGATAAATTCACTAATGGTGGATTAACTAAGTGGTAGCTATAAGAAAGTACGGTGTGGCTGGAGGAAGTAGATCACTGGTGATGGTACTTCAGGGTTTATATTTTGTCCCTGATGAGCAGAGTTCTCTCTGCTTCCTGGCTGTCATGTCTTGAGCTATTTTCCTTCACTATGCCCTTCTTCCATGATTGTTGTGCCTTACCTCAGGCTCAAAGCAATGGAATTGGCTAATCATAAACACACAGAGAGGATATATATATGCATATAGGACACAGAGATGGGAAGGGTAGGGAAGGGCATCATTGACAGTGGAAGATTCCTGAGAGAACAGCAAGATGAGACAAGAGCACAGCTGGAGGGTCTGGCCTTAAGCATCCAGGGAATTTCTCTATTTTAAACAAGGTAAAAGTAGGAGATTGGGAATATATGTAGGCACACTGTTATGTTTGCTACACAGGCATTTATAGAAAACTTTAACATTTTTTTTAAAGTGGGAAAAGATGCAAGGTATGAGGGAAGTAGAGTAAAACTAAAGTATCTTTTGTTGAGATTAGAGGAACCTAAAAACACTTTGATGTTAACGAATCTGTAGGTAGAATTAAGAACTAACCTGCAGTTGTAGACAAAAATTTATGGTGATACGCACCTTCCTTCAGGTATGCATTCCCTCCAGGATCCAGAAACTTAGGTCAACATGAAAAAGATGATGGAGTTTGTCCTGATTGTCAATACCAATATAGACTAGTGATTACTAGAGTTGAGAAGGTTGGGGAGAAGAGAGAATAGAGGGAAGTTGGGTAACAGTGACCAAAACACACTTAGAATAAGTTCTAGTGTTCCTCAGCACTGTGAGACAAGAGTAGCCTGTTGTAGATTTTATGAGAAACTAGAAGAGAGGAGCTCATAGGCTACATACAAGTGTAATGATAAGGAGATGGAAATACTAATTACTCAGATTTGATCAGAATATTTTGTATATGTGTAGTGAAATATCACACTGTACCTCCTAAATGTGAGTCATTATTATGTCTTAATCAAAAAAACTAATTTTAAGGAGATAGAAATGGCAGTTATTTTTATGTGACCATTACATATTACATATGTGTCAATTATCATGCTGCATCCCATATACATGTAACATTAACATAATTAATAATAATAAAGGAAAAAAATTTTAAAAGGAGGTGATTGTAAGTATGGAGATTCGGTCAATGATTTTAAAAGTGGGGTCATTTTAGATGATCACAAGGTCCAGGGTGTGACTGGGAACATGTACCTGAGGTAAATTAAGTGTTCACAGCCTTAGAAAGAGGGAGGTAAGGAAAAGAGTAGTGTGGTATTGGATAGATCCTTTATGTGAATGATAAAATTCTTTAGAGTAGTGGTAGAACTTGGGTGAGGGGAAGACGGTGGGAATACAAAGCTCATTAAAGTGTCTCCTTAAGGGAGAGGAGCTGAAACTTTTGAATGACAGTGCCAACACAAGGGAAAAGTCTAAGTGGTATAAACATAGAAGGGCAGGGATTTCTAGAAAATGATAAAGAGGTAAACGTATTGACACAACCATAAAAAAAGGTACTAATCTTATGTCTGACCCTTAGCTTTAAAATTTGAAAGTATAAATAACCACCACTTAAACAGCTCCAGAGGAGAAGATGTCATAGGAAAGCGCTGTTTTCTGTTAAGAGAAAGAGGCAGATAAATGCCTGGAGAAGAAGATGTGGGAATGGGATAAAACCACAGAACAGCATTTCCAATCTAAAAGGAACTTATAGAAGACTTGGCCAGGGACTAAAAATATCTGAAGCATTTGGAGATGCTGGTGAGAAGAGCACCTTACAACTATGGAGATTTAAAAATGAAAATACAAAAACAATGATGATTTCAGTTTAAAAAAAAAATATTGGTATAGGTATAGATCCTGAATCTAAAGGCCGTAGTGACTAAATCTATTAACTACCAGGTGAGTTCACTAGCAGTGGTTGCTGGTGGTACAGCCAAAGATAACAGCACAAATTTTATAAGATGAGCAAAGCAATAGCAAGCAAATGATTAAATATAGGCTTAGAGCATGAAATTTGTTTGTCTTGGACCCTCTGCTTTTCTATACAACTAAGCACACTGAACTCTCATTAAGCTTTGCTTCACTCTGCAGAGAACAATCATGACTGTCAAATTTGGAAGTTAAGGCAAATCCTTGTGGCTCCAACTGAGCCTCACTCTCTATAACTATATATTGCAGAGGGGAGAGTTGTCCCGGATTGGCCAATGAGATAGATATGGTTAAAAAATGATGAAAGGCAGAAAGGTAGAAATAAAATGAAGAAAAGTGTTTGTTTTCTCTTAAAGAGGAAACAAGATACAATAAATACCCATCTTAAGTATTTCACTTTTAAGAGAAATATAACAAAACAAATAAAAGATTTATATATCTTCAATTTTACATTTTTCCCTTTTGAAAACTTGTATATGACTTAAGAAACACACCTTTCCTTCCTCAATTTTGTAATTGCTCTCTCACCTATTACTTATTGATATAAGGAGGAAAATAAAACCTGATTCACATCTTTGGAAGAATTTTTTTGACTTTCAAGAAATTTCTATTGCTTTCATTGCTTTCAAGCTATTTAAATGTTACGAAGCTGTATGAATACACGGAGCAACTCTCTAAATAACTAAATTGCATACACTAACAGTAAAAGACTGAAGAAGATAACCACTGTCTCTATTAGAAGCCATAAAATCATTGCAAAGAGTTTTAAGTGCATTAACATTATTTTTCTGACAGTCATAAATACAACATTTTATGGACTTATCATTATGAATGAGACCATCTCTAATAGAAAAGAAAAAGAGGGAAAAATATTAGTAGTCCTATTTTTATAAACATTTTATCCACTATTTCCAAATATTAGTAGATAAAATTATATAGTCATCCAAGACAATTGTTACTGGTTGTTTAGAAACAAACTCCAGGTTCAAATGTAAGGTTTTGGGTCAACATTTTAACAACATACATTTGCTTAAGAAACTAAAAAGAAATATTGAAACATAAATGAGAAAATTCCTTGGAGTTAAGGGTAAATTATGGCAAGAAGTACAGCCTTTATTTTAAATAGTAATTTGTGATAGTTACTTCATTTTCATGGTCTAGAGGATTTGTTGATCCCATTAGCAGAGCGTCTTCTATATATTTCTTAAATTATGTATAGTATATAATTGATATAATTTATATATTATTTATTATATAATATATTTTAAAAATTAAATATATATAATTTAAGAAATATTAATTATGACAAATTTGCACTCAAAAATATTATTCTCTAACATAGGAAATAGTAAGTAAGTAGAGTTTTATTTTTTCCTTTCTAGATGAACTACAAAGCAAGAGATATTTCTTTATAAGGGAAAAAATTTTAACATATAAAAATGACATTACACTAACCAACTCTCTTCCTAATATCTACTATAATTCAAGCAAAATAGTATTCAAGGGATTCAAAATATTTATTTCCAAGGTGTTGTTTAATTTGACACTGATTGCATTGTGTCCAAATGTTGCAATGCAACCAATTCTATATGTATATGATTAAGAAATACCTTGAGGTCTAATCTTGATTCATAAGCACTTTGAGCTCTAATTCTCTGATGACTTTCCCCATGCTATTCTCTCTTATATACAAAATACCATAAAGTGTATAACCATCTTCAGGTAAATGTTGGGGTTTCATTCATTCATATACAATAATTCCTGCTTATTTTAGGTCCATATGTTTTAAGACTCCTGGTGGATGACCCCACGAATATACAGTATATTTTTATATTTAATATATATGTACATATATATATAGCATTCTGTATCTAGTATACTACATAATATATTTTTCTATACTATATGTACCTATCTATGCTACATAATTTTTATACTATATATTCCTATAAATAGTATGTTTTCTATACATATATACCTATAAAAGTCTATATTTATAAATAAGGCATCGTAGGAGACTAATAACAGTTAAGTATATCTTTTCAACCTCAGACATATTTTCTTCCTTATCTTATTAAGTCAAAAATTTCTACCTTTTAACCTAGAAGAAGAATTTAATAGCTTCTTTGGTATATTTAAATTGTCAGCATCAATAATTTTGTATTATGGGGACATAAGTAAGTAAAATAAGGGTCACTTGAACTCAAACACTGTAATACCATAATAGCTGCCAAGTGTCCAATGGGTAGCATATACAGTGTGTATCCTCTAGACAAAGGCATGATTCATATCCCAGGTAGGACAGAGCATTACAACATGAACTTTCATCATGGGTCTCAGGAGGGCATGCAATTTAAAATACATGAATTGTTTATTTCTGGAATTTTCCATTTCATATTTTCAGACTGCTATTGACCCTTGATAAATCAAACCTTAAAATGCAAAACTGTAAGTAAGAGATGACTACTGTGTATTGTCCATTATTCTAAAACTAGTTTACTAAAATACTCACAGCTGGTGATCTAAGGTCAATCCACCCATGATTCAAGCACTTCTATAATTCCCTCTTCCTGAATGTGAATGGAACATATGACTTGCTTCTAACCAATAGAATCTGACAAAGATGATGAGATGTAGCTTTCTTGATTATGTCCTATTGTATAGTTTCATCCTATCAGAATGGAGAGAGAGCGATTTTTTTATTGACTTTCAAGATGTCAGGTGTGATGATGTGAATTGTCCATGGTAAAAGCTACATACTGGAGGCAGATTCCAGGAGCTGAATCTCAGTCCTGGAACTGTAAGAAACTTAATTCTGTTAGTAACCACCAGAGCTCCAGCTCCAGAGGAGACTGCAGCCCTGCCTAACAGCTTCATTGCAGCCTAGTGAGACAGGGCCAAGCCATAGCTAGTCTTCAGACCCACAGAAATCTCAAAATAGTAAGTGAATATTATTTTATCACTAAATTTGTTGTGCAATAGTGGAAAGAGATTTGTTTTCAAAAAACAATTTCATGTATCACTTGGGACAACATGAATGAAACCAGAGAATATTATGCTAAGTGAAACATCACATGATTTCACTTCTGTGTGGAATCTAAAAGTTGATGTGGAAAGTAAAATGGTGGTTTCCAGGACTTAGGGTGGGGAAGAGTGGGATTGGGGAGTCATTTGGTTAAAGGATATAAAGTTTCAGTTTCATAGAAGATTAAGTTTAAGAAATATTTGGCATAACATGGTGACTATAATTAGTAGCAATGTACTATTCATAATGGCTGAAAGAGGAAGATTTTGTTTGGAAGTAATGTGTCTTAATCTGCTCAACAGAGTCATTCCATAAGTTGTACTTATTCAAAATATCTTCTTGTGTACCATAAATATATAAATTTCTATTTGTTAAAAATATGAATGAAATTAATGATTCTCTAGGAAAATAAATATAATTCAAAAGGATGTTTTATAAAAGTCTAACTGGAACAGGCACAGTGGTGCACACCTATAAACCTAGTGGCTCTGGAGGCTTAGGCAGAAGGATCACAAGTTCAAAGCTAGCCTCAGCAATTAAGTGAGACCCTAAGCAACATAGCAATACTCCATCTCATACATAAAAAATAAATAAATAAAAATGGCTGGGGATGTGCCTCACTATTTAAGCATCTCTGGGTTCAATACCTAGAATGAATAAATAAATAAAATTAAAATTAAAACCTAACTGTATTAACTATAAGAAAACTGGAAAGTTGCAAGAGAACTACCCTTCAAAATCATTGAAAGTAAGTTACAGTGGAATTTGACAAAAATATAATTCTTATGCCATTTAAAATATTCTGGAGCACATAGAAACAAAAGGTATTCCTAATACAAAGCCAGTTTAGGCTGAGTACTAATACTTTTTTCAGAAAAACAGGAGAAAAAAGACAGAAAGGAAGAAATGAAGAAGGAAGGGTAGGAGAAGAAAAATCCAGTGGCCAATAAAACAAAAATATAAATAGATCAGTGTCAAATATTGTTAAGGAATTTACATGTAGATGGAAAAAATAATAGATGCCCCAGAGTATCATAAATACATATAAGAATCAGATATATGTGCACTAACATTTTATATCCTTGACATCAATAGATAAACAAGTTGAACTTCCATATTATACCCAATGTAAAAAATTCCAAATATATTAAACATATAAGTGTATCAACATTATTGCAAAAATATGAGAAAATAAACTTAGTTTGGGACATATTCATTTTTCAAATTGTAGACTACTCTAAAAAGAGAACAAAACCATAATAGATGAAAGGACTGTTAGATATTACTACAATAAAACAAAAATAAAATTACTGCATGACAGCAAATGCCATAAAGTTGAACTGCAATTAATGATCTGAGAATAAATACCAAAAGTCTTAGCATAATGCCTAGCACCAAGAACTCAATAAATATTTGCTAAATGAGTGCCTACATTTGACAAATAGTTATTATTACTATTCTACAAAGTACATTTGTAAATCTGTAGGTAATATATGAATACTCCAATATAGATATAAGCAAAGATTATGAACTAGAAATTTACAGAAAGAAAGGATGAGCAGCCAGTGTGAATAATATTCTATCAGAAAAATGCAAACTAAAGCAACAGCAATATAGTATTTCTATCCATCATTTTGTCCAAGATTAAAGATACTGGGGGAAAAAAACCCTCATGGTTCTGAGGCTGAGGGAGCTGGCACTTGCAGACACTGTTGTTTGGAATACAGAGGGACAAAAAGTTCCTATAGAGATAGTGAATGGCATATAACACAAATTTCAATATGCCACTCCTCTTCAGACTCTACTAATTTGTCTTTAGGATGTAGGAGAATCACTGTGCAAAGATTAACCAGGCTAGATAGATGATGATAGAAGATTGATCACTGGTGAGCTAGATGTATACATATGTACACAAACTCATGGATTTTGATGTGGATATGACAATTTTTAAATGAAATTAAGATATTTATTATTATTTATTGAACTGAAAGTGTTTCCATAAAACAAAATCTCAGGACCACCACAACATCATCCTTAGATAGTAAAGGCATGAGTGAGTTTGGACATCAGGGGGCCATGGCTGCATGGGAACACAGCCTTTCTCTAGTCCAGGCAGTCTTCAGCTCTCTGCAGCATCATAGAACCTGAGTTGAGTGTGCTCAGTGTCCAAAAAGGAGAATTATTAAGTCAAGGTGTACACACTCAGTGATTCTGCCTAATTCTGAGCAGTTTCTCTGTGAGCCAGCTGTAGGATCTGCACCTCAGGACCTGCAAAGATATACTGTAGTTCCCCGAGTTTCCTTGGGCTTTACCTATAACTTGCTCTATATGTCTCTGCTTTGATTTTTCCAATAACCTTCTTATAAATTGAGGGATTTCATCAGGCTCCTAAAGGTCTTTGTATCTTTATAGAAAATCAGTTCATTGCATGTCTCAGTCTAATCCTAGACTGCATTATTGGTGCAGGTACTCACAATACCACAGGGTCAGAGCATTTTTTGTAGGTCTTCATGACATCAGAATACTCATAACAAGATCTTGATGGTACTGGCCATTCTCATAAAGGGAGAACCTTTTACTTACTTCTTCAATTTTCATCTTTCCTAAATATGGCAACTCTATTTGCCAGCTTAAATTTGGGATTTAAGTGTGTACCCCACTTATACCACGCTACATTGATGTTTTATATTTTAATTTCCTAATTAGATGATAACACCTTAAGACATTTTGCCTTATTTTGCTATCCCAATACATACTTAGCTTAAGACAGTACCATGTACAGATTTGATACTTAACGAAATATTTGTTTGAGGAAGTACATGTTCATTTGTAGATAATACAGAAAACATGGAAGTTTTCTTAGGTTTTAGATCTCCAACACCAATCCCTCAATTTTATCCCTTGACATAGAAAAATCTTAAATTTTATATATGATTCCAGAATGTCAAATATCTGAATCCACACACAAGGTGTTTCTTGTCTGCCACAGATACATTTAAACTAGTTATACCATATAGCTGCCTGCCTGAAAGTTCTTTTTCAAGTCTTTCTGTGAATTGTCTCTAAGGCAATAGCATTTTTGTATCATATATACACTTAATAACCTATTGAAAATAAGAGCACAACACACTATGAATTAAATGTCATTTTGAACATGCAGCAGATTAAAACTTTCAGATATAAGCCCTTTTAAATTTTAGCATTGGAATAAAGGAATCTCATACTCGACCCAGAAGGGTTGCTATACTGACAAACAGAAGACTGTCCTTGATTATAAACCAAGCAGTTAATGGACCTTGTTCTTAAAAAGACTTGCTTTAGAGACAGTGAAGTAAGCTGCTATTTTGAATTTCAAAATGAGGCCCTGATTTCCTGTTGTGGCGGGTCTTGCTGACATGTTCCAAGGTTCCACAGCTATGCCTCGCTGCTTGAGTTTTGCTTCACTGTGTCCTTCTGCCCACACACTTGAAGCCTGTGTCCTCCATTTGCCTTCGAGCAGATGCTTAAGGATCCAACTGTCATCCATCTTTCACACATGACCCCCACCCAAAGGAGTCCCTCCTGCAACTCACCAGCAGTGTTTCTGTGCTGGGGAACCGTCGGCATTCAAAACCCAACAGAAAATCACAAGTTTAAGGAGAGACGCTAAGAATCCGTGATTAGCTTGACATATCGGGATAACTGCAAATGGAAATAAATAAGCTGAAGAAGTAAGACCAGCTGAGTGGCAGAATGACTACATGTATGCCAACTATATCAATACTCAAAGAAAAGAGACAACAAAATGGGGTGGTAACGTAACACCAAAAGGTTTTAGAGGAATGAATAAAAGGAAAACAAGGTTAATTAATAAAGAGAGTGAGCAGTTCAATTACCATACACAGACACAGCTCCAGTGCTGTGGAATAAAATATGAAGAAATAAAAAATGAAAAAGAAATAAAAATATGAAATAGAAAACTAGTTTTAACAAAGATGTTCCTGATTCAATCATCACTCATCGTAATGAGACAGATAGATAAATGAATTAGAGCTTATGCTTCTGTGTAAAGACTATACAGATCTTTAACTCGAAGGAAATTTGCTGATGAATAACCTGGGATCTGTCTTCTCATTGTCTCCTAAGCCTCTGTATTCATCAACACCACCTCAGGAAGGGGAGAGCTTATTTGATAGTGTTTATCCCCTTGATATTTAAAGGAACTGGCAGAAGTGAATTTCTACAAAGAAGGGCAAAGAGAATAAAATAAAAAAGCAAGGCTATTAGTCAAAAAGAATGAAAAAAAAAAGAAGAAAAAGAAAGCTAAGTTCTTCAAGGAAAAGTGATTAAAAGCACGACAGTGAAAGGTCCAAAGGGAATAAATGATTTAAACCAGGCTGGAGTGTTAAAATATACATCTAGAAAGAAGTGACACCTAAATTTCTAAAGGGCCTGAATGATTTTCAGCAGACCTCAGGCTAAAAATTTGTAATGAGAAGTTCTCAGAAGCAAATACCAAGGGGAAAGATTCAGCTGTTAATAAGAAGGAATTTGTATTTGATTTTCATTACTTCACATTTGTTTAATTTTCCTAAAAGAAAAGTAGGGCTTTAAACAAAAACAATAAGGAAGATTATCCCTTGTATATACTAAATAAAATATTTCCTATAATTTCACAAACATTGGCATTTAGAATTTCTTTGCAGTCCAGTGACATTCAAGAAAAATCACAGAAAAATGACAAACCAAGCAATAAGGAGAAAGCAAGACTGTCTGCCCAAGAATAATAGGACACAGGCACTGAATAGCCAGGATTGAAAGCCACAGAGACAGCAGGGATTAGAGAAGTCCTTACAGATAGACAGTTAGCCCACCTGGGGCAAAATCAGAGGACAGGCAAAAGCACCTTCCCCAAACTTTCCACCACCAGTTACAATGTCTGCCATTCAGCCAGCATTCTTTCTTTCTTATTTAAAGATATTTTGGATTTATTAATCATTTATTTCCAAAAATCCTGGAGACAACAGTTAACAACAAGATGTTCTGTAAGGACCTTGACCTATAGAGCTTGTCCATTTGAGCATCTTAGAAAGACGAGGTCATCAGAAAGCAGAGAAAAGATGAAGTAGAAGGTGACAAGGGGCCAAAGACAAGCACTGAATACTTCTCAATCTTGCAAGGTTGGCACCATCCTGGAGTGTATGACATCTATTAAAGCATTGAGGACAAAATATGACTAGGTGCCTATTGAATTGAGAGAGATAAACTCATTCCATCGTTTTTTCCCACTACTTTTTAAAGACATCTTTAGAATTATAGTACTTATAATCTAGTAAGGGTCTTTGGAGATCTTGTAAAATAAATGCTCAGCATTTTATGAATGGGAAGTAGATAAACCATGACTTACTAAGTTCGTAAGTCAGTTAAGTTGTAGACTTAAAACCAACAGCTTATTTTCCTGAGCTTAGTGAATTTACAGCATATCTTATTATCTGTTTTTCTCTCAATTCTTCTATAGTCAATGTACCTATGAATGTAAATGATGTCACTGATATCATAATTAGAGTATACTATCATAGTGTATCCACACTATTAACCTGGTATCTAATGATGCACTATGAATCAGTGTATCTGAGTGGAAACTGAGTTGCCCATTTCATGAAGATATTCTCTTAAAATGATGATACTTTCCATTTTATTTCTAAAGATAATAGATATCATTGTATCTACTTTCAGCAAGTTTTTACTTTCAAATTTGCAATCATTTTATTTTCTAAAGGATTGTGCATACTATAGAAAGTTCTAGTGGTAAAATATCAGAATAATAGTACATAAATGGAATCTCTATTTGAATTGTAGGTTGTTGTAATGCCCATCACACATTTACCACCCAACTTCAGTTGTGACTGGAATATTTATTTTCTATTGTTTATTTTTCCCTTGTTCAAGTTGATATCAGAAATAGCAATACAGATGATCTGGTTGAACCAAAATCTTTCATGCTTGGCTCTGCCTCATATTTCCCCTGGGGGTTGCCAGAATTCTGTTGCCATGAGCTTCAGGGTTACATTGGGGGTACAGGGGACAACCATAGAAAATGTTCTTTTTGAGAAAGAGTTTGGTGTCTTGAAAATGATAAGAAATGTAGTCACTATTTAGTATACTGACCACAGAATTATATCCTGAAACATTAAAAGTTTTGCCTTATACCAAAACCTAAACCATATCCAATGTGATTGAAGTTTATACATTTATAACACATGCATGCATTCAATGTATCATAAAGTTCCACAGGCAAATACTATCATGACATCCCCACTTTCTCTCACCTTTACCACATTTAAATGATTAACTTTTCAAAACAAAACCATTTAAGAGACTTCATTTAAATAAGTAACAGATTATACAGATTACCTCCTTCTCCTCAGACTTATAAGAAGGAGAATGCATATCAACAGTGAAAATTTTGGGGCACCCTTGCCCTCGAAATACATTGACTACATTGGCAATAAATAATGTTTTCTTTTACCTAGAAAAGATGGATGACTTAGGTTCAGTTTTCCAGAATTTTCCAGGACTCCACTTTAAAATCATATCCAATAGTTCTCTCCAACTCTCATGTCAAAACTCATTTCTCCTCTTGGTTCTTTGAGGTCATTCAGGTTGCTGCCTGATGCATGTCTTTTGGAAGTTACATAACTCAAGGTGAGTTTGTGTTTTGGAAAAACCTGGTATATGAGACCCAGTCATTGCAGGCAGCAGATGTCAAGAGACTGAAAAGGAGGCAGATGAATCAAGGTTTCACAAAGTGCAATTTATTAGGGACCTATTGACATAGGTGTGTCTTGGGTTTCACAAGACAGCAGGATACCCCACCCTAAGGCAGGAGGAAGGGGTTTATATATTAAGCTAAAGAAAGAAGAGCCATAGTGGAATGTACCTGGGCTTGCTCAAAAACTAGGAACATGTTAAGCATCAATTAAGTGTCAGCCCAGATTCAGTGCCCTGCATGAAACACTCAACTGACCATCTTAACTGTTTGTCCTGTAGGGTTTAGAATGCATGCCAGGCTCACTTGGCAGGCAAGATGGTGGTTACAACCAAGATGGCTTTAATAATGTCAAGCCAGATTCTTAAAATTTGTTTGTTTTATTCTATTCCTCTTTTAAGGGACACACATTGCAAAATAGTCTCTGTACTGATGACTAGGGATGGAAATCTGTGTCTAGTTTCTACTTTAACATTTATGTATTCTTACCAGAGTCCTAATATTCTGATATGAGTCCTATTCTCTGATATGCATCTCTACTTTTATCAAACTTTTATTTCACATTCATTTATTTAACAAATATTCAAAACACTACCATGTGCCATATACTGCTGTAGATGCCTCAAAAACAGATGCCGAGAGAATTAAGTCCCTTTCCAAGGAATTCACAAACATCAAGGATCTACAATTTTGAGACTGAAAATACAATTTTGAGATTGAAAATACCAGGAGACTGAAAATACTTCTTGGCAGAAATTTCTATGTATTTATCTGTAAAGCCATTCACTGTTCTTAGAGAATAGTATCATTTGCTATAGTGTTGTCTGATAGTCTGGTAAAGAGAAGAGACTGGTGGATATAAAATTAGACCATCCCACTTCAAATTTCATTTCTTCCTTTTCCTAGCTATGTGACTTCAACATGTCCCAGGTCAGTGTTTACTCCCTAAACATTGATGTTCTTATCTTTGAAACTGTCATAACAGTGTCCTATTTACAGGGTCATATCAAGACCACTTGAAATACCACACAGGGAAATCAGCATAGTTTCTGGTACATGGCAAGCACAAAATAAATGTTATTTTAATCAAATAAACTCTCATCAAAATAGTCTATTAGGTGCCAATCATGTGATAAGCCCTTATTTGGAAATAATTTAATACATAAAACTTGCAAAAGTAGTTCAAATAGTCCTATAGCTATCACTCTGACTCCTCAAATTATATTACATATAGTATTCTAATATAGATAATATTTTATAATAAAATGTTTATGAAATGCTTGAAAGTAAGCTACAGATAATGTCCCTTCACTGCTACATATTTGGCTTGCATTACTGGAGAACTGTAACATTCTCTTATACAAACAGTGCAGAATTATCAGAATCAGAAGTGAAAGTTTGTACAATATGGTAACATAATCTATAAGCTTGACTCAAATTTCATTAATTGTCCCACTAACATCCTTGTCCTTCATAGCAAAGGAAAAAATATTTTCTGCTCTAAAATGCAACCCAGGATGAAACATTTCATTTGCAAGTCACGTCTCTTTATTTTCCTTTAATCTGGAAAAATGTCTCTACATTTCTTTGTCTTTCTTAACTTTGACATTTGAAGAACACAGGCCAGTGATTTAGTAGATTGTTCCTCTACTTTGGTTTGTCCAATGTTTCCTCATGATTAGATTCAGTTTATGCTCTTGCAGCAAAAAATAACACAAGAGTGATGCTTTGTCCTTCTCTGTGTATCAGAGCAGGAGTCACATGAAGTTATTAATGGTGATGTTAACTGATCACTAGATTAAAGGCGGGTGTCGAGCAGCTCCTCTGGAGAGTGACTCATTTTCCTTTGTATATAAATATCTTGTGGGGAGATCTTTTGAAACTAAGAGATGTCCTATTGTTCATTATAATTTTATCCACTCATTTTATCCTGTAATGATGATTTTTACCTAAAATAGTTATTTCCTATCACCACCACCCTGTTACTAGTAACTACTGTTTTGCTTTATACCTCTATATATTGGGGAAGATGTAGATTAAAGAAGACAAAGTAGCAAGTGTGTAGGTTGAACAAGTCAAAAGATCTAAAATACAATGTGAGGGCCATGGTTAATAATAGTGTATTATATTCAGGAGGTTTGAAGAATGAGTAGATTATAGCTGTTCTTGCCATAGGGGGCAAAAGGGCAATTTAGTGAGCTGTTGCATATTTAATGTGTTCCACTCTACTAATCTTTTCACTGTATAAGTATCTTAAACATAATGTTTTATAACTTGAATATATGCTATAAAATTTATTTTTATAAAGAAAAATTATTATTATGGTAATGGCCAAAGTAATATAATTTTCTCTTCCCTCCTACATTTTATTAGATGTAATCATAGAATAACACTGATTATGAAAAGTAAATAACCTAATATTTAATTGATTTATTTAACAACTGATATTAAGAGAAACTACCATGTAATCATCAAAGGAAAATATTTGTATCTGTTATATACATCTTTTGATAAGCTCAACAGAGCATCTGCTTAAAACATATTTTTAGAACTGAATTAAAACCTCAGCACAAAGAACTCTGAATCTTGTCAAAACTAACTTTCTGTAAGAAGAAACAGGATGCTGGAAACCACCGAGAACAAGATTAATCAAATATCCTTGTCTAGGTGCACCTGAGAAGTAAGGAGGGAGCCTGGGTATCCTTTTTCATTAACATGTCTTATGCTTTTTTTTTTTTTTTTGTCCCAGGGATTGAACCGAGGAGCACTTCACCACTGAGCCACATCCCAGCCCTTTTGATATTTTATGTAGAGACAGGGTCTCACTAATTTGCTTAGGCCCTCACTAAGTCCCTGAGGCTAGCTTTGAACTGGGGTTCCTACAGCCTCAAGCCGCTGGGATTACAGGCATGTGCCACTACGCCCAGCTATTTTTCTATCTTTTTAAGTCACTCTATGACTGAAGAAATCAATGGGCCTACTTCATGGTGAAACTCAAAAGAAAACTGAAGAAATCACTTTACATATATACAAGTAGATGTATTATTGGCACACTACAATAAGACAATTCAGAAATGAAAACTCCTCATTGGAAAATAGTGGAGAAATTTATTCAAAGGGTTTCTTATAAGCTTGGAACTTCAGATTTCTTTTTCAAAAATTATAAATTACACTTTTGTTCTTCAAGCCCCCTGTATTTTGGCTTTTATGATTCCACTTTGCTTTTAAATCCCAGCACAGATTTTCTGGACAGCATAATGGAGAGGCCAATAAAGATTAATAAAATTTGAAAATTTTACTATTTTATAATATTGGGAAGTTTATTTACTTCTTTACTGGACAGCAGCATTTTACCCTGATAGACCAAATGAGAAACTAGTGAAAAGTCTTAATTACATATTAATTATTGATAAATTAAATTTTTCGCTTTTAAATATTTATAGAAAAACAAACTAATTAGTCCTGCTAGATGCATTTTGCTGTTTATTTAGATTAGAGATGATTTGGATAAGTAGATTAAGTAAAGCAGGAGTAATCCAATAGTCAAGAGACCCAGTGTCCAGATTCAGCTCAATACTAATTAGATTTATGATCTTGGGTAAGTTACATAACCATCTCTCACCCTGATTATTTATCTGTAAGAGGAGAAGGCAAGATAATATGATCTCTTAAGGATTCTTTAAGACCTAAAATTCCAGTGTTTTAAAGAAAAACAACTTTGGTCCTATTTCAAAAATTGTGATTATAAGCCAGGCGCGGTAGCGCAAGCCTGTAATCCCAGCACTTAGGGAGGCTGAGACAGGGAGAATCGTGAGTTCAAAGCCAGCCTCAGCAATGGCGAGGCGCTAAGCAACTCAGTGAGACCCTGTCTCTACATAAAACACAAAATAAGGCTGGGGATTTGGCTCAGTGGTCGAGTGTCCCTGAGTTCAATCTCCAGTTCCAAAAAACAAAAACAAAAAGAAAAACCAAAAAAAATTATGATTATAGTTCTATTTAGCACATTTTATCCAAATAATGTGTAAATTCTGTTCATTTCCTTCTCAAAGTACCATAAATTCTTCAGTAGTCATGATAAAAAATAAAATATCACCAATATAAATTATCCATATCCAAACCAGGAGATTTTGTTACATAGTCTGTACGTATTTCCTTTATATTAGTAAACATTAGCATTATTCAACTAGATTTTTCTCTTTTTTTCTCCCCTCTTATTATAATTTAGCTTTCATGAAAATTTGTTTTCATACAGTTTTAGCATTGTTAGGCACTGCCTTTACCTGATGTTCTTCATAACACTAAGATGCATTCTGGTGAATATTTCATTCTTATGTGAGTTTGGTTGATATAATATAACCTCTTCTGTTATGGGTGTCTCTGGAAAACTGACAAAAATCAAGTTTCTGTATTACTGAGTCACCAAAGTTATCATTTCTGGGCTCTGGTAAATTCACCAAGACATGATAATACAGTCAGCAAAACATGTTCCAGCAAAACTCTCACCTCACCATAAGTTTCTCTTGGACTGTATCAATTCCTACTTCCATATAAGGTGTTTCTGCAAGCCATTCAGGTAGAAAGTTCTCTAATAACTTTGGACCTAATTCTGAGAGGTATATGTGATAGAAAAACAGTGTTAGATATCTCTGCCATTTAAATAATAGGAAAATGTGAGAAAGATGCAGTCACAAAGGCAAACACACAAAGTGATTATTTTAGGGCCAGGGGTATTAAAGTGATTGACAGAATGACTCCAACAAAAATCTTTAAGTTCTATGGAGCATATAGGTTTACCTAATAACATTTATTTATAACACCAGAATCAGGCTTCTCATCTTGAGCATATATCCTGAATAAAAACATTTAACCTCAAATGCTGAATATTTTTCCATTTAGAAAAACCACACATCTAATTTTCAGTGAGCTCTGTCAAAGTAAGTAGGTATCCTTATGTTGACCAAACTTTTATTTCATGCTAATTTCAGCACCAGTTTATAAGTCCACTCTATATTCTGTATAGTTGTATCCAGAATTACCAGTTATTTATCTGATGGCAGGATCCTGTTGTGCATTACTGAAAGGTCTAGGAATGTGTTATTGGTCAGGCCATTAACTAGCTCTCATCCAGGTGTAGCCATATTTGTTCCTTCTGGTTTTTTGATTATTTACCTCTCAGGATGCCTGCAGTCTTCCACATGAAACTTATGAGGATGGTTTCAATCTCTCTTTGACAGTTCTGCTTCTGTTTTAAGAATAGCACACACTTATGGACACATGCCAAGTATATGCCCAAGCACCATAACACATGATAGATAGATCCTCTTATTTACATCGTCTCTATGTTTTTCTTTCACTCCTAAGCCCTTTTGTCTTCCCAAATAGGCTTAAGAACTAACTTCTAGCAAAACATAAATCCTAGGGATTCTTGCCCTTGGCCTTAACAGTGAGATGTTCTGAAAAGTATAAATCATATAACTCTCTTATCTTGCTGGACGTTAACCTTGTTAAACCTTGAACTTCAAAATTTATTCAAGTCTTTTTTCTGATTCTCTGATTTCTATATTCCACTTCCTATTGCCACCAATAACAGGACCTAGGGCAGACATTTAATGCTAAAAGCATTATAATCTCATCTCACATATTACTAAAAAGCATTCTAGGTAGAGAAAATTATCTATATTTTATATACAGTGATGTTACTGATGGAGTAAAAATGATAGACATCCAATGCATCATAGACACACAGATTTTGAGTCTGTGTGACTCAAATGCCTATACCCTTTCTACTGTAACAAATTCTCTCATAATAATATGTCCTGTGTGTTTTAAGTGTATCTGTGGTATCTAGTATGAGAGAGACCAGAGAGACACACAGGGTCCCAAGATATCACTTTGTCAGTTTTGGATTTAATTATTTCCAATGCTGTGTGCATTACAGTCAAATAATTCTCTCTCTGTATGTATTTGTGTGCATGCATCTGTGTGTATGTGTAAAAAACCAAGCCCTGATTTTTTAGGATGTCAATTTAAATTATTATTGATTTAACTTTTGTAAGCTTGTCATAGAAGAAGTTTGACTGAGTGTAGCTGAATTTATTATGTGCCAATCGAATTAACGCAGTACACAAGGAACTTTGTGCTTTGAGATGGCTCTGGGAATCTCCTTTTGATTTGGGGATTGCCATTTACCCATGCCTGGAAGGAAAGAATGATGGCTAAGGTGGTTGTGGGTAGACAATGACCTCATTAATCATTGTGATGTAGATATGGATTGTTCCTTGCAGTGACTCATTACAGAGTGCATCAAATAATAAACACTGACAGCTAGCTAGTAGTGAGTGAAGACTGACAGATGGTCAATAAATTCAGAACTGGCATATTTTTGCAAATTGATTGTAGGTTTGAAGGCTTGCAGTGCTTTTCACCACAACTTTAAATCACCAAAGTTGTCTTCCAGATTAAGCAATTAAAATTTAAATATGGAAAGTTCTAATCACTCAAGAATGGAATATTTCCTACTCTCTTAGCCACTGAGATTTGCCCAATTATTTTTTACTAGAAAAAAATTGCTTTAGAGTTTATGCAAAAACAAAAAACAAACAAAAACCTGTGGCTAACCTGCAAGTACTTTCTATGAATGTCATAAAATATCTATATAAAAAAATATATATGAATCTATAGGACTTTTATCCAGGAAGGTATTATTACCTTGAATCTAAATATGCAAAGCTAAAAAGGAAACAAATGCCATGTTTAAATAATGTGTGGTATTTTCTAGAACATATTTAACAAGTGTAGATCTTCTGCCACATTCGATGTAGTTACCGTAGTGGATATAATTCCCTCTCTGATAACATCCAAAATTTCATGAGTCTTATTTTAGTGGTTTGGGGAGATTTATAAAAAGCATGCTGATTCCAAAGCCTAGAGCAATACAATATAAAGGCAACAAACATGTCTTTAGTGTCTATCGTGTTCAGACAACCTATACCAGTTCCTCTTCTTGATAGTTCTTCTGCTACAAAGCATAGGCTATAAAAGAAATCTGTCTTCAAGGATGACAAGAAATTGCTCATTTAGTTCATTTTAGTAGTAGCAAACTTATATTGAATATCAGCCTTGAAATAAATACCCTAAATATTTTTTCTTCCCATGGGGTTATGTGTTTGATCTTTTCTGTTTGTCCCTCCAGACATACTCTGTTTCCTGTCTATTAGGGTTTAATTATGCCTCCCAAAAGGATATGTTCAAGTCCTAAGCCCCCCAATACCTATTCATGCAACTTTATTTGGGTACAGAATCTTTACAGTTGTAATCAAGTTTAAGACAAGTTCATAGTACATTCAGGTTTGCCCTAATTCAATTTGACGGGTGTCCTTATAAAAAGAGGAGACAGAGGCATAGACCTCTGAGGGGAGAACTTCATGTGATGACAGGGTTGGGGACTGAAGCCTCAGCAAAGTAAGGAAGATCAAAGAATGCCAGCAAATTCCCAGAATCGAGGAGGCAAGGAAGGAGTCTGCATTTAGCCTTCAGAAGAAGCATAATCCTGCCGAAAACTTGATTTCAGATTTCTAACTCACAGTGTTGTAGGGATAGGACACCCAGTTTGTCATACTTCATTACAACAGCACTAAGAAATGGATACACTGTCCACACTGCTTTGTACCCAGGATTTAGGCTCACTAAAGGCTGTAACAGAGATCTTCTCTCATCTGGTCCAGTTAAGCTAAAATAAGACTGGCAGAAAATTAAGGAGCAGTGGGAGAAGAAGATAGGTGTTATCCTCCCGTGAGATTACTTTGTCTGGTTTATTCCCTCCCAGAGCCTAAACCTCCTGCCAAGTATCTCTCTCCAGACTCTCTGAACCACCTTGCCCCTTTGCTTGTCAGACCTCTGGGTAGTAGTGGCTCCCAATGCTGATCATCTATATTAAGTATCAATTGCTGCATAATAAATTACCATGAACTTAGTGGCTTAAATCAACACATCTTTACTAACCCAAAGTTTCTATGCATCAGAAATCAGGCATGGCTTAGCTGGATCTTCTAATTCGGGATCTCCTAGGAACATAGCAATCAAGAAATTGACCAAGACTGGAACACTCCAGTCTTGAAGTGTTCTTTAAGAACTGGACTGGAACACTCCACTCTGAAGGCTCAACTGAGGAAGGATCTACTTCAAGTTTACTTTAAGTTCATTTAGGTGGTTGTCATCTATATTTAGTTGCTTTAGGTTGTTGGATTGAGGTTCTTAGTTCTATTCAGGGACTGTTGACCAGACATCATCTTCAATTCCTGTCATGTGGTCCTCCCCAAAATGACACCTTGCTTCATCAAAGCCAGCAAGGAAAGCTGTCTGCTAGCCAGACAGAAGTCAACATCTTTTATAATTTAGTCATAGAAGTGGCATGCCTCTAAATTAGGATATTCCATTGATTATAAACAGCATGATCAAGAGGATGTTATGTAAATCCAGGAACGCCACAAGTTGAGGATCACTAGGACCTTCGTGGAAATTGATTCCCATTCCATCTCTTCTTAGGAGTACTTACACCCTACCCCCCACTGAGTGGTCCCCTCTTTGTACCATCTTCTTTGTTCCTTGAGATGCTGACTGATACACAGTGTGAGAAACAGACTTCAATCATTCATTATCGTTTACACTGAATAATGTGCTTGTTTCCAAGATTCACTAAAACTGATGGAAGCTACTATTACTGAGCATTCTCAACATATTGAGGCATCCAGGCTGATATGGTCTATAAATTTAACAAACCGTCCAAGCCATGGAATAATACATTCTTCTGAAATAATTTACTTTTGTACTTGAGCCAATAAAAGAAGAATTAGCTCAGGACAAATTGTGTAGGCTTTCAAGGGACTGAGTAGATACAACAATCATGGGACTAGAACAACTAAGAATGTAGTCATCAAGATAAATATTAATTCTGATCATGAGGAGAATACAGAAGTCATAGGTGGAGTGGCAACTTGGGTTTGCACATCCAAGAGATAAAGACTGAAAACAAGTACACAAATCAAGAAAGGTGGGTAAGATGACATCCAGAGAAGCCTGGGAATTGTGAAGGCTGGCAAGTGTGTAGGTTAGGGATATTGGTACAATGGGGAAAGAAGCCCTTCTGCCTTTGGAATCAGGGAATGGTAAGAAACTTCTGTAATGATCCCAGTGATCCTCAACTTGTGGTTAAGGATCTTCTCACACACATAAAAGCCCTTTACGGGAGAAGCAGGTATATTAGTGAATAAGAGAATAAGTAAATGTGGTCTGATTTGTCCTTAATTTTTTTTTTATTTCCCAAGTAATGAAATATTATAAACATAGTTTTAATGGAAACACTACCATGTCAGAAGCAGAATTGGGGAATATAATTCTTTGGCCCTACACAAATGTCAATGTACCATGTGATACAGAGCAACTCACTTTATAATTTTAATTTCTCCATCAATAATACAGAATAGTAACATCTACCTCATCAACATTATGAGATGTTGTATCAAATAAGACAATGAATCTAAAAGTATTTTGAAAAGTATTAAGCATCAAATAAATATTATTAAAAATATTTTTAAAAAATCAATCATGTGAGCCGTGTGCGGTGGCTCAAGCCTATAATCCCAGCACTTAAGGAGGCTGAGACAGGAGAATCACGAGTTCAAAGCCAGCCTCCGCAACGGCGAGGTGCTAAGCAACTCAGTGAGACCCTGTCTCTACATAAAACACAAAATAGAGCTGGGGATGTGGCTCAGTGGTCGAGTGCCCCTGAGGTCAATCTCCAGTACCAAAAAATAAAAACCCTCAATCATGTGGTATACATTTATGACAGTTATAGGTCTCAGTAAAGCATAGTTTAATAGGCATTTATAAATGTCATTAAAATTTCAAAAGAATAAAATTTTATTTATTGGCTTAAAATTGGCCCATTTTGGTAACTATTAAACGAAAACATATATAAAAATATATCAACTTGATGGCATTCAATTTTTTCTAAAATATGATTTAATTATTCATGTCAGTTCAATATTGTGAAAAATATGGATATTCTCTAATATTTTCTGACATAGTTTCCTTCCACATAATTACATACTTCCTTAGTAAATGCCATTTTAGGAGAAAGGTGATAGAGGAAACGTTCCCAAAGATGAACAAACAGACAAACAAAAGTTGTAGGAACTTTTTCCAAGGGTAGGAGACAGAATAAGAAAGACAAAAAGAGAGAGGCTAATATTATTTTCTGCCATCCTAACATCATGTGTCATTAGATAGGCTATTTGGTAAAACAAACAAACAAACAAACAAACAAAAAACACTAGATAATTCAGGAGAAAGTAATCTAAAGAGTTTCGGTCTCTGAGGCGGAACAGAAATAGAAAAGACAGAGGAATGAATCTGACCTAACTTTCCTGTGGACATATATGAATACACTACAGTGAATCTCACCATCATGTACATCCACAAGACTGGGGTCCTAATTAGAATAATAAACATTCCATGCTTATATAAATATATCAAAATAAATTTTACTGTCATGTATAGCAAAAAAGAACAAAGAAAAATAAAAATTAAAGAGAGAGTTTAGGTCTCTGTGAGGAGTCTTATGCCCTCGAGAAAAAGACTACCCAGCTCCCACCTCCATGAAATAGCCACTGCACAAAAGTGCTGGTGTGATGTCTTCACAAAAGGCAAGTTCTGGAACTAGTGCCACTAATTAGTGCTTTCTTTCAGGTGTGATTTTCCCCAGCAGAGAGACTGGAAGTAGCTGAGAGGCAAGAGCCAGCCTGCCTAGCACAGGGCATGGTTGTAAAGATCATGGTGAACCTTAGATAAAAAGCCTAAGCCAAGAAAGCCTAGAAGTTGGCTGTGACTCAGAGCATTCACAGAAACAAGGCAAGCCTAGGAGAGGCCTCCTCAATCCAAAAAGCACACCAAATGCCAACAGCTTGCAGGGAAGATGACAGGATGTCCAATGAGCAGCTGGTACAAAACATCTGTCACAGAGGCCAGCAAGGAAGTGAAAGGGCCACAAAAGGCCTCATGTGAGATCTGAGCTCTTCACCCACACACTGAGAGAGGACACAATAATGTCCCCCTTGGGGCCACATGACATCTCAGGACTTAAAAAAAAGAAGAAACATCTCAGAAGAGTTCAGCTTGGTAATTTATTTGAGGGGAGCAGAGCTTAAACTAGAAGAGACTAAAATACATTTACCTAGTAAGTTTACATTGTATCTAACACCCTGTAGGTTATGAGGAAGTTCAAATTAGTTACAGAGAAATTTTTGTACATCTGAGTATAGTGTATAAATGTTCAGCCTTTTCACGTTCCCAAATCTGTTTCACATATACATTTTAAAAGAAGTATCCCATTAAAGACCCACAAAGAATTTAACCATTCAACTGCAGCAAACATAATTTGCATAAATTTCTGTCTTATTGTGAAATAACAGATTCTGAAATGAAGTTAAACATGTAATAGGGTACATTATATGCAACAAGTGCTCAATGGCACAAGACAAGCATCCTCAAGCCCAAATGCCCTATCTCTTTGAGATAGGATGTGAACCTTGAAAACCAAAGGGCAGTAAAAATGTAGCCTCTATGAGTTATTCTTTAGTTCATAGGTTTTTTTGTATACAGGAAGGTAGAAATTTTGAACTGGAATTCCAAGTCAGCTTTGAGAAGTGCCCCTTAGAATAATATAAATAGGGAATAACTTGGCATTATTTTTTTCAGCATTTTTATTTTTTTGTATTAGTTATTTTAAGTTATACATGAAAGTAGAATCCATTTTGATAAAATTATACATGCATGGAAAATATCTTATTCTTATTAGAGGTCCATTCTAGAGGATGTACACAATGGTGTGATTCACTATGGTATATTTATATATGTATGTAGGAAAGTTATCTCAAATTCTTTCCAGTCTTTCCTATTCCTATTCTCCCTCCCTTCCCTTCATTCCCCTTTGTCTAATCCTCTGAATTTCTACCCCCTCACACACACTTATTATTGGTTATCTTCCACATAATAGAGAAAACATTTGGCCTTTGGTTTTTTGAGATTGGTTTATTTCACTTAGCATGATAGTCTCCAGATCCATCCACTTACAAGCAAATGTCATAAAGTCATTCTTTATGGCTGAGTAATACTTCATTGTGCCTATGTACCACAATTTCTTTATCCATTCATCTGCTGACAGGCATCTAGGTTGGTGTCATAGCTTAGCATAACTTCTTATTTTTACTCCATTCCAGAGTATTCTTTATGAGACATATCAATATCAGAAAAATCTGGAACATTTAGTAGATTTTTGAAAACTGGAATCAGAGACCATTTCTCAAAATGGGAAAAAATGCCCAAGTCCTTGGCATCAGAAAATAATATTGGTAATCATATAATTAGATACATACAGTTTAAAGCATTTCATCTTCAGAAATCAATATGAAAAAATGGAAAGAAAGAAAAAGAAAAATATTTTGTTTAAAATTTTTTTAAATATTAATTTAGGCTAGGTGTGGTGGTACAGGCCTGTAATCCCAATAAGTTAGGAGGCTGAAGCAGGAGGATCACAAGTTTGAGGCCAGCCTCAGCAACTTAGCAAGGCCCTAAGCAACTTTGTGATATATTAGTTTAGAAGCCCACCTAGGATGGGTATCTCTGCAGACAATATCAATGACACTACAAACCAAGTACAAAAAATGTCTTAACCTTCTGGTTTATCAATGGTCTCTGCATACAGGACCAATAATTGCTTTGGTTGATCTTTTTAATGAACAATTTGAACAAGTTAAAGCAGCATTATTGATATTTTTCACAAATTCTATCAGTTTATTCAACAAAAAGCAAGACATGAAATATTCCAGCAATAGTAACCATCTGTACCTTCCCTCAAGTGGCTTCATGTTTTCCCAAGGACCAATGGTAATTACTGGACTTTCGGAAGTAGACTAGCAGGAAGGAGTCTTAGATATGACAGGGTAAAGATTTCTACAGAAGAATCCAATTTTTGACTTCTAAAATACTCTGTACATTTCCATTTCCTAATGCAAAAGATGGATTACAGCTTAATAGCCAATCAAAAAGACTACCCAAAAAAACCCCCAGGTAATAAATACAAAAATCACTTGATCCATCTATTTACCCCCTAAGAGCTTCTGAAGCAGCTAGTATCTATCTTTTGGGGTAGTCTCTCCGAAATCAATGACATAATTGGTTTCTTGATTTTCAGTTCCAAAAACTAAGTTCCTTATTTAACTATATTAAATAAGGTGGAATTTTAGTTGACAAGTATTATATATTGGTAGATGTTATATATTTAAGGAAATTTCTAGTAATTCCTAACATAAGTTTATAAAATTCATTCTTAATTTTTTTATATGTGTGACATTCAACCCCTGGTACCAAAAAAAAAGCAAGAGAGTTGAACTTTTGCCTGTGTGTTCAGCAACAGGGAATGACTACTTTTTGCAACTGGTACTAGTCATGAACAAATCTTAAAGTTAGTGTACAGGTTGGTGGAGAGCATGTGGTTAAATTGAGTAGAAAGGTTGATTTGAAAGTAGACATTCTTGCTTTATATATTTGCTTTTACTCTTGCAACTATTTCTGTCTTCTATTTTACTCCTCCAGTTGCTTCAGAAATAAACAAAATACATTGGAAATAAATTTTCAGCAGCTTTGGGATAAGCTGTATTCTGACTGGATACTTTAAATATTTTAATTTTTCTGAAAATTCATGTATGGTAAGTCACATTCACACCCCAAAATTTATAGTCCCTGAGTAGCAGTAATTTCTGCTTCTGCTGCTGACTTACAGCTTGATGAATTTTTTTTTAATATCATGAAATTTAACACTGCTGGTTCTGGCAGGAAGGTAATCCCCTCGATTATTTTCTCTTCCACACTTAGTATTCACCAACTAGATTGATTAAAGAATTACTATAGCTGTGACTTGTCACACATAGTACTGCTGACAAGCTAGCAAAGAAACTTAAATACTACAAAATAACAGCAGCATGATTCATGATTACATAGAGAAGACAAATGAGACTATACTTGTTGATCCTCTTGAATGTCAAATTCTGCTGTGCAATATTAACAGGAAACTACAGACAAGATATCCCTGGAGGGTCACTCCACTATATTTTGTTTAATCCAGAAGGGCTCTTTTCTGCTAAAGAGAGGCCATTTTTATCATGGTCATTTCCAACAAGAGCTCAGTTATTTTTATGGAGTGAAACAAACAAAAAAAAAATCCCCCCCAAAAAAGGACAAGAATAGACTATATTTTTGCTTTAGTATTATCAGGCAGGATACTTAATAATTAATATTTCAGAGAGAAATTTGTCCATGTTTCATAAGTATTCCTTTTTAATTTGAACTTTGTCAGCTTGGATTTTTTGAGCTATGTCATAATATGGTAAAAATGACAGTGTTTCAGGAATCCTATTTTGTGTAGTCTTGGTCATAACCATTGGGACATGGTGACATACAGGTAAACTGGTTGCAATTAGACATTTCTTTTTTATAACAAATTTATCTTATACCCCTGAGGAAATTACATTTTTTAATTCTATTCTCTCCAGTTATTAAATATTTATAAAAGTAACCATCACTTTCAATAGGATGTGGTATGTATTTTAATAGGTTTATGCAAAGGCATTTTGATATTTCATCTTAGGAAGTTCTAGAGAAATATCAAGTATGACAACCCATTTGCAACTCCAAAGTTACAATGCTTCATCTCCTGTTGTATTCCATCACTGTGTAAAAACAGAGGTCTAAAGCAACAGTTCTCAAATTTGAATGAGTATCAGAATAGCATGAGAAGCATCTCAGAAACAGAATTCTGGGCCTCTTCTTAGGATTTCTGATTCACTAGGGCCGGAGTGGCATTCAATAATTTGCATTTCTAACAAATTCCCAGGTGACACTGATGCTTCTGCAGGTACTACACTTAAAAAAAATACTACAATAAAAGATAGCTTTGTCCTGTGAACACATAAAAATAAAAGTCATAAAAATACATAAAGGTGGCTATAGAATAAGATAAACTTTTCTATATTGCTATTCGTTTCAATGTCAACATTTGAAAGCTTTGCTAAAAAGTGATTTGGACCACAGCAAAAAGTCATACAGCCTGGGTTGCTTAGATGAATTACATGCTTAGCAAGAGAGATGTTTGGCAAGATATCAACATTAGATCATTGTACCATAAACTGTATTTTCTCTAGCACACAATAGATAGTAGTCCAGCTAACTCAATAAAAACAATATTAACGCTGTTACATTACCAGACAATCACATTCCCATTAGCATCAGCCTCTGTGAAAGGTATTCCCAAGTTGGAATTTAGCCAAACTCCTTCAGATAATCTCAACTTACAGCATAGTGCAATTTGGAAATGGCCATATGGCAATAAATATGGCTACAGAATATTGCACAAGCTTTTGCTTATTCTCCTTGTATGACAGAGACAACTGAGCATCTGATATTGACTCAATGATAATATTCATACACCCATATAACATGCATGTATGTATATACATATATATTATTCAATATATATGAAATATATTATCATAATCTTTGGCCTTGTCACAGAAAAACAAGCATTCTTTCTTCTGAAATTGAATACAAGCATTTTATCATTCTAGTCACTTTTAATAATTCTTGCCTGTGCTTAGGCAGATACAAGAGGTAGGAAAAGGGAGAAGATTACAGGCAGTGTTTCTCATATTGTATAACTGGACACAATTTTTTTCCCCACAAAAGAGATTGTGTACACCATTTTCTTCTATTTGGTGAAATGAAAGAACTAATGCTAACTACATTAAAGCAGAAATATTTAAAACCTGATAGATTCTACAGTGAAGTCTGTTCTCGTTTTTCCTCTATTGAATACATCAGTTAGAAGACTGTAGTGGACTTCTCATAATAAGAACCAGCTTTTTCTTTTCTCTTGCCTTTTAGCATTATCCTTCAAGTACAGCCACCTGCTCAGACAATCAACATGACTTTCTATGACTTCTCAGTAAATGAAGCTCACTCCACTAACCCAAGGGTACTGTCAATCTAAAATATCGATATGAAAGCTTGAATTGCACATTTTATGATCAGCCAACTGTACTTAGGCAGTAGCCATATTTAGAAGAGAGCCATTTTCTCATCTTTTAATATCATATTCAACTATGCCCTCTCACCAGTATTAGAGACCTATCATTTTGCATATTAAATGCAATATTACTGAAAATGCAGCAGAATAAATTGGCGACTCTCTTTCTACCCAAAGGAATTTCAGTTGTTATTTCTTTTAGACAGAAATCTCCAGAAAACAGCCTAATGATTTTTAAAGTGTCTCCATAGAAATATGGTAAAAGAACATGAAATTAGCATGCATATATCTCATGCCACTGACCCTATAATTCTGCCAAACGTCTCTTTTTTTAAAAAATACTTCTTCTCCTAATATGTTTATTGCAGAGATGGCTTACTTTGGTGAGGAGAGAAGAAATTTCTCCCAGTTCCTTTCAGCTTTTGGTAAAAGGCTTGGAAGATTTTACTGCATATTCTACCATTAACCTGCCATTTGTCAACATGAGAGGTTGTGAGATAGTTCCCTAAAGACAGAGCATTATTATTCAATAAGGTAGGACAGCATTAAGTCAGATAATGGTATTTTAATTTGTATTTTGCCCTTTACCTAAGTCAAATTTTTAAATATCCATCCCAGTACAACAAGTGAGGCTTAAACAGAAGCTAAATCATATGCAAAATGGACAGTGGTATGGCTAATACTGTGTTTTCCACCATCTTAAATGTGAAATGGATCTGTTCTCTGACTCTATCCTTTAGATATCAACCCAAAATCACCTCAAGGAATGCTACTGCCCCACTGTAACTCAGGTGTTTCTTGCCTGTCACAATACTGGCCTTAGGAAGTTTCTCTTTGGTCTGATGAAAACACAGAAGGAGAGAGAATTTTTCAACAAAGTTATAAGCATAACACATGCATAAGATATTAGATGAAATTACGTATGTTTGGTCAAAACACAATTCTGACATAATTAAATTAATATTAATCTTGGAATCAGAAAAGCTGAGTTTGTGATAAGGATCTATTTCTTGCTATTTATAGAAGGCTCATCATTTCTCTGATCTTCAGTCTCAATCATGAAAAGGGTGAGCATAACGGTGCCTCCTTACAACATTCTTATGGTCATCAAAAAATATAATGCATTCTAAAATAATTAGCCATCATAAGATATTTACAAAAATGTTAAAATTTTCTGTACTTTCCTATCTCATTTTTCCTCATCTATCACAGAGTGACAGACCTCTGGACAACTTCATTGATGATTCATGGCTTCAACCACCATGCATGCATATGCCAGCTCCCATGTTTCCATTTTCCATTTAAAATCCTATCCCAGTCCATACCACTCTACAGTCATCTGCAGGCTCCTCAAAATCTACAGGTCAAAATTGGAATCCATTCTTTCTAACTACAACTACCATCCATTACTATCCAATATTCTCTTACTCCACCATCTGTAACTCCAACCCTGCTAGTTCTGTCACTGATACTGCCCAGTTATTTTTGTCTCAATCACTATTGTCACCTTAGGGGTTCCAGTCCTTACTTCTCTCCTAATTTAAGAGAAAGCGTTACCAACATATCTCCTTATCTCAGTCTACCCATTCCATATCATCCTTGACACTGCTGCCAAAATGCCTGCATTAAGCACACATCTAATTAGGTCATTGCTTGTTTAAAATCCTCCATCATACTGAGGTAAAATACTAATTCCCGCATGCAGACTTGCCCACATCTGACCTGCGTATGGAGCCACCCCTCTAGTGCACTTAAAAGAACTTGAGAGTTCCACTAAGCCTTTCACTTCTATGGGTCTCTCTGATCCCAGTACTTAATTTTTTTACCTCTCACTCTTAAAGAAATATAATGTAGGTGCTCTTCCAAGAAGTTTTGCCTAAGACTGAGATCAGGGTGCCTCTCTATGTTGCCCATTCAGCCTCCTTACCCCCTTACTGTGCATAACACAGGGTTTTAATTATTGGGTTTTTTCTCTCTCAATATGTGAATATTAATTTTTCTTTCAGTATCTAATTTATCAGTGTCAATTATGTTGCCAAAATATCATATTTATAAATGATTGCTGAATAAGTAAAATTTTACTACTCATTTTTCTTTCTTATTCTAGTTTTTTGTTAAAAATAACTAAAATATTTTGAAGAACTCTATTAATGATGCCTATGTACTAACAGAAATGCTACCTATTGGCCTTCATACACATTCCAAAGCAAAATTTTATAGAAAAATCTCATATATACGAAGAGTTAGAAATTCTAATCCTTAAGTAGTAAGTTGAATCAATCATAATAATTCTAGCCATAGAAACACTGGTTTTCATAACACTGAAATAAAGATTACAAGTCACCTTGCCCCATTCCCAGCCACACTACAGGTTAATAAGGTCTTTCTTTGATGAAACAAATGACCTAATACTCTAAAATTTAAGCTGACATTGGAGATTTCTTTCATGCTTAAGAACACTTATCCTTATTATCCTTATCTATTGATTTTCACAAGTTTAAATGATAATAAATTTTAAATGTGATAAAGCTTTACTTTTTCAGAAGATCTATTTTATGCCAAAATATGCCTCTGTACCTTTACATATTTTTCAAATTTTTATACCAAAAAAATAAAATCCTAGTTTAAAATTTCATTTTTTTTCTTCTGGCTGACAATGTCCATCCCTAGCTCATTGTTCAGGGAAACAGGGAAGCTGTTGTAAGGAAGATGCTTTTTAAAGGTAACTCCCTTATGCCACAAAATAATACTCAAAAGAAATAAAGTAAAGAAGCCAGATACTATGGAACATTCTTATTTAATGTACACACGCATAGCAGTCAGACAGGAACAGGAAAGCAAAGCATAATTAAGTAAGTCCAGATATCATATTGCAATTGACGAAAACAACTTGAGGTCAAGGCTCAAATTTACTGATTGTTTTCTATAAATAGCTATCCTGAGGAAGCTTCCTCCTTTTTTATCCTCTGACCACACCCACCTCCCACTAACTGCATTCTCAGAAAAATAGGAGTGTTTTAAGTAAATTAATTCACTGCCATCATATCTTCAGGGCTTTCTATTTACATACAGAGCTAAACCCCACAATAATTTTTATTAAGGGAAAAATATAATAATATGGAAGAGACTGAGATGTTTTTGATGATGTCTTTTAAGGAAAGTACAGTAGTACTGAATTTTGGTAAAAACTTCCTCCAAACATTCTTAGGCACTCTTGTCAGTGTTTTGTTAAATTCCCTGCTACTTAAGCAATAGTCAACTGCTAAGTAGAAAATTCTTCATATATTGAAATAATCCCCTCGACAATTCTCTGATTAATAGTAAAAGTACCCTGTGAGGTAGGTTGTTGATATCACCAATTCCACATAAAGGTAGAGGGAGAGGATGAGCCTGACAGAAAAATAGAATCCACAGTCCCCAGCTTCTCAGCTAAAGGTGTGATTCTTCAGCAACCCCTGAAAAAGAAACCAAATAGCATTGACACAATTGACAATACAGTCAGAGCCCATATATTTAAATATGTAATTTTCCTATAGCATTAATATATGTGTCTATCTTTCATAAAAATAAAGAGGTGAAACAGTCATAGAATACACCTCATCTATAGTCTATATCAAATCCCTTTGTGTTCACTTTGGCAATCATGTAAAAATTAATACACTATCTTCATAGGTTCAGGTATTTGTGTTCATGTATGAAACACTGAGGTTTTAAATCACTCACTACACAATATTTGATAAGGTAGCTTTATGAAGTTTCTGTGATATATATCAATAGAAGCTTTAATTTTCCAAGCTTAAAATACTAAGTTCTTACAAAGTGATCTTAGAGAAATCTTACATCTCCATGAGGGCGAGGGTAAAAGGAGTTCTTTCAGGGAAAAAGGGAAGGAAGGGAGGGAGGAAAAAAGGGAGAAAAAAAGCAGAGAGAAGGGGAGGAAGAGAAAAGAAAAAAGAAAATAAAGAAAGAAAAGACCTAATTCCTAATTGGTCAGATCTTTTTGAAGATAGTAGCTAAATCCTTTCATTGATTTTAAAACAAAATAATTTAGGGGAGAGAGGAAGAAAGGTGATACATGATATAGACAGATGTTTTCATTTCAATGATACTGGTGTTATAACCCTAAACACACGCATAGTCTTTGGACTGGAATAAAGGGTGTGACATCACACAGAAACTTAAATCCCTCATAAGATGGTAATTTAACAGAAATTAATTAAATTGCAAGAGAAGTAAAACTCTTGCTATTTACAGAATAGGTCTAAGATCGGATCTTGGTTTTTATCTCAGTTTTTATTGAATACAAAAATTTTCTTGAATTAAAAAGAAGAAAAAATCAAATTAACTTAGGAGTTAATCTAAATTATTTGTTAGAAAGCAATTAGCCTCCTATTTATCTACTTTATTTTCTCTCGATGAAACCTAGGCCAACATTCTACCCTCAGTCCCCACAATTAAAAGTCCCCTTTTAAGAAGGATAAACAAATATCAGTTGTCTTTTTTCATTAACAAGTTAAAACATTCAGAATTGTCTTAAAATTTCCACATAATGCCGTGAACATTTATAGATTTCTATCAAGTGTTCTTAGGCAGGCACCGCCTGCCTATCACATCTAAAGTCATCACTCCACCATCACATTCTCTGTCACTTCATTCTTTTATTTCCTTCATTTTTCTTACCACTGTTTTAAATTTTCTTCTATTTCTTTTTATTAATTTTTTTGCTCATCTCCCATCCCCCACGAATGTATGTGGGACTACAAATGTGGGACCATGTCCTGCTTTTTAAATTTAATTTTCCCCAGTACCCTACCATGTACCTGGCACAGCAGTAGAACAAACAATGATTTAAATCTACTTTCACATATTTACTTGCTGACTTAAAATGCCTTGTTATAATATCATGATGGTTTTCTGTACAAATCAAATATTTTTTCAATGTCCCAACGTGTGCTCAGATATACAAGCCTAGGTCCTTGAGTTCTTTTCAACCTGGGCATTTTTTCCTTATGAATTTTCCTCTGGGGGTCCTGGAATGAAATTCACTGGCTGCAACATATTCCAATAACAGCACTAGCTCTCTAGCAGCAGCTGCTCCAGACTGACCACTGATGGAGGAAGGTAGGTACCATCATGCCGGGAAGGCTGTTTCCTGTACCTCCCCTGCAATCAACACAGAGAAATGGGCAGGGCTGCTAACATCAAGTTCCACTAAATTGACTCTTTTATCCTCCTAGTTTTTAGAAAAAGAAAAAAAGAACAAGAACAAAAGAAAGGAGGTAGAATGAGCCAACATAGTTGAGGAAAAGGGGCGTGGTAGCTTTTCCCTAAGCCATCAATTGCCAAGGTTACTTTTGGCAGAGAGCAAAAGAAAAAGGGCCAGACTGTAGCTGCCTGAAGCTTTTGTACTTCTGCCCAGACTGTGAGAAAAATGATGGGATTAAATAAAAATGCCAGTGATAACAAAAAGGAAATCTTCCCAATAGTTTTCCTTGCCTGAAGGATGAACTGCTTGAAGCACTGACCTTCCTGCCTGTCTCAATGAGGTCAAGAAACTGACTGTCACTTCTACAATTATGATTAATATGACTCCCACTGGTGACATATTTCTAACCACAGTCTCTAGAGTGGAGCAAGACTCAGTTGTCTGGTGGTGTGTTGAGTCATTGCTCTGGCAAAAGATCTATTTGCTAGAGCTACAGGCTTAGCTTTCAATAAGGCATCCTCTTGATTCTTTGCTGCGACATCCTATCATGAAAGAACAGAGAGCCCAGTACAAAGAATGACTGCTAAGAAGGATAAAACATTAAATTAATTTTAAGAAAGCTTTTGTACTGAGCGGCAAAATGCAGCATAATGAATAATTAAACAATTAATAATGTAATCCTCTTAAAAGCACAGAACCACTATGCGAGAAGATTAAGTGTTTAACAGTTTCCAGTATAATGCAAATGGTAAGGATGAGCCTTTCTTTCCCCCACATTTTAGGGTAATAGAATTGAAAGCACATTTCCGGATTTTAATTAAATACTATTAAATTTTCAGTAATAAGCTGAGAACAACAGTGCTACAATATGGAAGGATTATTAAATACAAAGGTAAGTACACAATAGCAACACACTAACATTTCTTAGTTGTGTTTTTATAAAAATAGGTTACTTTGAAAGGGCACGTTCTATTTCTAAGCTACTAACGTGTGCATCACCAAACATCAAATTAACTGTTAATCTGTGCTAAGGACTATAAGATTTGGATTTAGATTGATTTGTTTCAGTGACAGTACAGTCCTGGAAAAAGAACTTGGAAAACAATGTAGAATAGTTGTAGACTTATGAAACAAAGTGATGCACCCAAATGTTATCACATTCGCAAACGTACAATGAATAGTCCCCATGACATAGAATCTGTGTTCTCAGGATTCTATTTTCACTGTTTCCTAGCACCCTAGATAAGGGTCACCTTTACTCAATTTTGTTAGAGGCAAAACGTGAGAGGATTCAGTGAACTTAAGGAGCAGAGCAAGGGAGAAGGATTAAGGAGGTTCTTCCAGGACCAACACTGAAGGAGGGGAGGAAGATACCAGGCAAGGGTGCAATGTTCATAAAAAGCCCTGGAGCACAAATTATTGACTGAGTTTGCCCTGCCACCTGGTAGGTGACTCCAGCAGCCCAACGTAATCCCAAGGTAAAGGAACAGAACAGACAGAGGTAGCATGGGGGAAGTAAAGGGAATTCCAGAGATCCTGGCAGAGTACCACCAGTATCTCTGCATAGTTTTAGTGAAGAAAGAGCTTTGTCTTTAATTATGCATGAACTAGTTTATCTGTGTTGTTATTAACTGTATTTTTAAAAATATCACTTTATTGTTCTTTTTTTTTTTAATGTGGTGATGGGGATTGAACTCAGGGCCTCATGCATGCTAAGCAGATGCTTTACCACTGAGCTATCTCCCCAGCTCTATTAACTGTATTTTAAATTAAAAATTCCCCTTAGACTCAGCTTCAATCTTTATATTCCACTTGTCTCCAACTTCCCATGAAAATTTATTCCCAGCATCAGTTTGAATTTCCGGCAGAAGTGATTTTTAATAGTATTTTGCCTGACACTATAGAATCTGGCCTCAAATACCCTACCACCCTGTGCTGAAAACTGAGACTGAGAGGCACACCTGTAACTGAACCCCTCCTGTACTCCCATGACTTTCTTCCTTTATTTCCGATTCCAGAGTATTGTTAGAGCTCAGTCCTACCAAGAGGAGAGATCCTATTTCACTCTCACCATTCTTCCTCTAAATTATGACTTTATCGCTTCATATTGGGTTACTCCCATGAAATCCCAGAGGATGTGCTCACATAAAACCTGCTGAGAACCCAGCATCCAAAGTACTGCTGCTGTTTGCTGTCAATTCCATACCCCACGCTCCCTTCCTTTCTATATCTGTAGGTGGAACCAGAGATTGGCTCTTCCAGAGGGCAGATTCTCCTATCATGGTGACAGTGACCTGGACCATATATGTAGATAGTTCCTAAAATATAATGCCAGTTGTGGTTCTAAAGAAACACTGTTATTTTTCTTCTGCAAAAAGAGTAAGTTGTTGAAGTCATTCAAAAAGCAATAACTGGGGCAGGGGGTGTCCAAATGAAAGGGAAATATATGAAGTATTCTATTATAAAAGGATATTTACAAGCTTGGAACAAGGTTTGCTCCATAAAGTTTCACTTTAGGGTGTAATTATTCATACTCTTTCAGATTTAAGAGACAAATTAATCTAGAAATGAAGGGCAAGATTTCTGATATACACATTATAACCACATAACATAATTTAAACTAAAATTATTTAATCTTGAAGATATGATATAAAAATAAAATCTTAGAATCTGATTGGATGAAAGACCAAATAAAGTAGTCATGGTTAATTTTAAAAGAATTAAGATGATTCACAGCTTCATTGATTAGTATTGCTTTATTTATCAATAATAATCAAAAGACAATTAAATATTATATTATTAAGGTAAACATTTTAATGCATAAAATTAACTTTTGGAATTGCCTGAAAATCTTTTATTTTGAATTTATTTTTTTAAAGTTTATCCTAAAGTGTGGTTACTAGATCTTACATCTCCTATCTCCACCATGTGGTAGAGCAGAGTTGCTACATATCTTCACTATAGAGTCAGAGACCACTAAGTTAAGGCAAAATCTGATCTTTAGTAGGTGTTTGAGGTCCAGAAAATGGTGAGGCGGTTGAAAAACCACCTGATCATTGAGGCAAAGAAAAAATCAAAAGCACAGGCAGGACCAGATGATGGAGAAGACCAATTTGATGGAAATTCATTGAATCTATGGGATAAATCAGGCAACAAACCCAGTAGGAATTAAGGAGCAGGCAGAAGCAGAGACAGGTGGTATACAGCTGATTTAGCATCTTTACAGCTGGAGTTCTCTTTAGAGCCTATTCCCCTGTAGGATAGATCTATTGGTTTTGAAGTTATGGCTTTCTGAGACCAATCTCCGTCTGGTTTAGCAGAAAGTTCTTCCACTTTAAATCAGAAAGGTTTGCATCCTGCTTTCAGTTCTGACTTCATTACTTGCAGAAACCTATACAAAATATTTATATTTTTCAATTATAAGGGGAAATGTAATGTTCCACTGTTAGAAATACTATGAGGATTAAATAAAATAACAAGATGTTAGCTCCATGGCACTCTTTCCCTCCTCAAGATGTTATTCTCTCCCTGCCCACTCACCCTTACCTTATGCCTAGAGCACTCTGGAAGAGAAAGTATCTGGGTTTCACATAGTGATCGTAGGAAAAGCAGCCATTTGATGGGAGGTGTTATCAAACTGTTGGGAGGTGTGACATCAAGGGAACCACTGAGGCGTTTCCTCCCAGCTCAGCAGGCCCAGCAAACAGCTGCAGCAGCAGCTGGGTCCAGCACCCCATTCCTGTGAGGATGGGCATAGAGAGGTCAGTTGTAAAATGAGCTCCTCTAAGGTCAAGGGAAAGAAATCTCATGTTATTCAAAGTTTACATGGAGATGAACAGAAGTAAGGAGGAAAGTACCTCTAAGAAAAACACTAGACTTAACACACATATCTATACCTAGGAAAATAAGTCAGCTTTAGTCAGCTTTAGTCAGCATTTCCACTGCTGTGGCTAAATGACCCGACCAGCACAACTGTAGAGAAGGAAGAGTTTACTTGAGGGCTCACAGTTTCAGAGATCTCAATCCGTAGACAGCGGCTTCATTCCTCAGGGCTTGAGATGACACAGGAACAACACGGCAGAAGAGTGTGGCAGAGGAAAGCAGCTCACATGAGCAGGAAGCAGAGAGAGAGAGAGAGAGTCTCCACTCCCCAGATTTATATTTATAATATAAATAGAAAAATACAAGATACAAAATATATACCCCAAAGCCATGCCCCAATTCCCACCTAACTCCAGCCCTACCCTACCACTTCAGTTACCAGTTAGTTAATCCCTATAGGGGATTAATTCACTGATTGGGTTAAGACTCATAACCCAATCATTTCTCCTCTAAACCTTCTTGCATTGTCTCACATGTGTGCTTTAGGAGGTCACCTCACATCCAAACCATTACATAAGTACATGTTTTATGCCAAGAATCTGTGCTGGATATTTTATATCTAATTTGACCCTTATAACACCTCCAAAGTAAGGATGTTAATATGATTGTTTTATAGATGAGAACATTGAGCTTCATGAAGGTCAAATATCTTGCCCAAATTACAAAGCGAATAAGTTGCAGTAAGAGATCTTTTTGAATCTGTGTCTCCAGATGTCTTGTATGATCCATTGTGATCCACATTTGTGTTTGTTAGATGGACTGAGATGATGTGTGGTTTTGATACGGTGGTTACACTAAAAAGATTCTGCTACCAGTAGACTACAGATTTATCCTGGAATTTTTATTACCCATGTATAAATTTCTACAAATGTAACTGGGTTATGATCTATAATGGGCACAGTTATGAACCAGCTGAATGTGGAAAGAATATGGGAGAAAACTATTCTAGACATGATATGTAAACATATAAGTACTTAAGAATCACAGAAATTCTCCAGATTTAGAAGATTTACTACAGAGAGCATATTCCTAAAATAAGAGAAGTAATAAAAAGAAAAAAAAATGGGTATATGGAGGAAGTTAAAGTTCCAACACTAGAAGTTCCAACACTGTTACCATACTACAGTATCCAGCATATAGTATTGAAATTATCGTCCTCCAAAGTTTTCAATGCTATTTTAGTATCTTTCTGTTTTCCTAAAGAAATGTAAATCCAATTTCTAATGATAACCAGTAGGGGAAATCTGATTTGCTTTTAAGGAACTATTTTCCCAACCAAGTTTGCTGGCATTCATCTACACGCTAATGAAACATGAAAGTTCAGTTCTCAACATTTAACTACTCCATGTTGACATTTGAAACCACTTCAAAGGAAAAGGGTATCATATTTGAAGGTGAAGGGAATCAGAACAAGTGTGAGAGAGCTAAGACCTCAGGGCCTCTTTTCTTAAGAAAATGAGTATTATTGATATTCACTCTTTACAAAATGAAAGGTAGTGGGTGAGTGGTGAAATGAAATCCCTACATCTCATAATACCAAGAGCTTTGAAGCCATCCTCGGTAAATCAAATTTGAATGAGATGAGAAGTGGAAGAAAGAAGCAAAACATCTGTTATTATATCTGAATTAGATCAGGCATCCCAAATTTCAACCCAAAATAAGAAAGCCAAGAAACATAATTAGTCAAGGACATGAATATTTTGGCCAGGTAGTACTGAAGTTTCCCCCAGCCTCCAGAAGAATTGATGTTAAAAGAAAAAGAATACTTTGAGGCAAATAATATAAATACCAAATTCATTCAAATAACTCTTAGTAGGGACTCTGTTCTGTTTGTACCAGTGCACAAAAGTGGATGCATTCATGCAAGGGGTCCTGTTAGCCAAAGCATACAATGGGCTTCCCGACAGCATGAGCAAGAGAGTCATCTGGAGAGTAGATAGCTAGGAAGAGCAGCCAAGGGAAAGCCCATTGCTTCTTTCCATCCAGATCCTTGATACTCTGTTTCTGCACCTCAACACAAAACTCACATCCTAGTCTTGAATTCCCTTTTAAATGACAGTACAGGCACCTTAATCTCAGCTAAATTTCATTTTATGCTTATTTCACTTTACTGCAGCATTTTTTTTTTCTTTGCATGCTGCATTTTTCTTGAACAATCACCAAACTGGCAGACTCTGACTACTTTCTCAGGAAAGAAAAGGAATTTGCCTTTCATACAAAATTAATCTAATCAGCAGAACATTTATAAGAGTCCAAGCCAGACTTGTTTACCAATGAACAATACCTAAAGGGGAGAAATTTTAATCTCATTATAATATGACCTTCCAAAGCCTAGGACACAATTGTTTAATTCGCCTTGTTAACTCATTGTGTTTAAAGTTTACCATGTCTTATGGTTTTCGGAGAAAATAAGGAAGCTGAAAATCACCTTCTTCTAATAAAATAGGAAGCAGGAGGTAAACCAATAATAACCTTTAAGACTGTGATGAAAATAGCCTTCCATAAAACAAGGATAAACAACATTGCAGTCTAATTTACCTCTGCATAAAATGTAAACTAGAACTCAATGTGCAATAAAATATTAGTATCTTTACTGCCAGCATAATCTTAACTAATCATTTCTTATGTTATTTCTGTAGTTACAGTAAGTCATCTGTATGAGCTTTGACTGAATAAGGTTAGCCCCACAACTGCAACTACTGTAGTTTTCCTCTTTTTCCATTTCAAAAAATCTTCTTTCATTAATGTTCTTACTCATTTCTAAGCTAGTCCCAAGCAGAGTCAGCCCTAGTCTTTTCAGAATGTTACCAACCCAAAACAGTTTTCTTCCTAACAATCCCCTTCTTTGTAATACACAAACACATTCTTCAGGGGCACTGTAATTATCCAAAATGAGCTTTAGTACTGCAAATTACTTCAGCACCCCTTTGATTTATCTGTGGTAAACACACTTTATAATATTTATATTCCCATTAAAACTGCCACTAATAATGAATCGACAGTACGTAAACATTTATATGATACAACATGGACAAATACCGGATGCCCCTATAATAGTTATATTCCCTGCTCGTCCTATCATGTTGGGAAAACCAAGCCTTGGCATTTTGCCATGTTTATGAAAATACCTTTGAAAATGGCTCAGCACATTGCACTTCACATTTGCAACCATTTCCTTTAAAACGATGGCATTTGTCCGCACTTATGAGGTCTGGGTTATTGCATTTTCACATTATGCATCATTACTCCGAGTAGGTGTCTTATCAGCAGCTCCAGTTGCTGGGAAGAAGATTGGAATTAAGCACTGGAAGCTTTTCATTTATTTTACATGCTTTATTCCTACAAGATTTTCTGCATATAAGCTTCTTTGTTTGGCTGAGGATTGGATACATTGCCAAGGCATTGTAAAATTTACATCTTGCTTTTTCTCCTGTATTCTTTCCAAAATTGGATTGAAAACAAAGTATAGTTTTTACTTAAAGCTCTGACCAACAATAGATTTTTTTTTTTCCCCAATGACAGTTGGCATTTCTGATCAGTGGTGAGGTCTTACAAAAGCCTAATACAACATGGTCAGTATGATCAGCCTCAAGCAGCTCATGTGTTGGCTAAAATCTGGGATATTCTGAAAATGTTCACTAAAAGATAATAATCACCAAAGTTGATCTATGACCAATAAGGGCATGGACACACCTGAAACAAATGTACCTTTTCCTTTTAACATCATGTAATTCAGAGCCATGTTCCTGCTGACTATAAGAAACACTAAAAGAAAAGTTTATTAGTTTCCAAGTGATTTTAGAATATACTTTGGATGACTGTTTTATTACTTAGTTTATATTATGGTCTATTTTATCCCAAAGTGAAATCTGAAATTCTTTTCTTTTTCTTTTTCTTTTTCTGCTTTTGCCTTCCAAATGTCTTAATGATCAGGATATCCTCAGGAAGACAAGTAGCCTGATCATTGAGCACAGGTTTAAGAAATCCAAAGATCAGAGAAAACGCTGTAGTGTGATTTAAGGCTATGGGGTCAAGGTCAGGGCCTTTCCACTTGTTAAGTGAAATTAGCAAACACTTTTCTAACATGGGAAAAAATTTTATCTTCTTTGTGGAACTCTCAGATTCTTGGATTTCTGCAACACTGTGAACTTTCCCTCTCTTTCTGAACTGTCTGCTTCCTGCTCCCACATTTGGATATTAAAAATGACTTACTGGATACAAAAGCACTCAACAACTATACAGATTAAATTATTTTTAAGATCAAATGGAATGATCATAAACATTGAACAATATTCCACACTATAAAGCAAGTGCCAGTTAATATGAAAGTGTGTTACTTGATAACCTATTAAAAAGCAAATGTAACTAGAAAATCTGTTTGGACATTATGAAAACACATGGTTTAAAAACACATTGTGAGAGAAAACGTATCTTAAACTGAATGATGATAAAAATATTATCTATCAAATGCTATAATTTAAAACACTCTTTGAAAAGTGGAATATGCAAAATGTAACACAAAACCCTAAAAGCATGTATTTGAAAGGAAGACCTACTGAAAAGTAAGGATTTAAGAATCCATCTTAATACATTACAAAAAACATAGCTAGGAAAAAAAAAGAAGAAAAGATTAAGAGATTCAGAAAGAAGCAAAACATTGATGAATGATGAAGAAGTACAAAATTAAATATAATGCCCAAATTTCAGAGACAGACAACGTTAATATGTAAATTTTTTCACATATATATAATATATACATGTATATATATGAAGAGTGATCAAAAAAATAAGAAATAATATATATCATGAGTAAAATAGGGGTAAAGGCATAAATAAGGTCCTATAGAAATTAAAAATATAAACAGTATATGTTTTAACAACTCAATTCTAATAGATTTGAATGTTTTAGGGACTTATAAGAAAAATATAATTTATTCTTTATAAATGAATGAAAAACATATAAAAATAAATTGAACCAATAATAAAATTTTCACCAAAACAAAGTCCAGGCACAAATGTCTATTAGTAGGTTCAAGGAAAAATTCATAGCACTCCTACACACTTCCAGAGAACAATTAAATAGGATGAATGAATTCATTGTTTCAGATTGGAGTACTTTGATACAAAAACCCAATAGGGAGGAAAAAAATATAGTGCAATCTCATTATGAACATAGATGCAAATATTCTTTAAAACTGGCAAATTGAACCCAGCAATTGCTACAAAAGATCATTCATCATGACCACATTGGATTATGCTAGAAATGCAATGCAGTTTAATATTATAAAAGCAATGCAATATTAACAACCATATTAACAGATAAAAGAGAAAATTATATTATGTCATTGATACATAAAAAAGCATTTGATGAATTTCAACATCCATTCATGATTAAAATAAAAATAAGAATTCTTGGCAAACTAAGACTAGAATTTGATCTTCCTTAATCTGATAAAAGCTAATTCAAACAGAAAAGAGAATAAAAGCCCCTGCAAGCATCTTATCAAATGGTAAGATTTTCAAAGCTTTTCTTTGGAATCAAGGGTGTCAAGTATCACTACTTCCCTTCAACTTTGTACTGAAGGGCACTAAAATTCAGGAAACAGAAATGAAAGGCATAATGAATAGAAATGGAAAATTAAAATTGTCATTATTCTCAGTTAACATAATTTTATATGTAAAAAATAAAAAACCTACACATTAAAGATACTAATAACACCTTAGCTAGGCTGTGGGAAAACATCAGTTATATGTATATGCCAGAATTTAAAAGGTTGAAAATACAGTGCATATTAGAGTCACCATTTATAATAGCATCAAAATACTAAATGTCTACATATGAATCTGATATATGCGATATCCTTAATGGGAAATTTTAAAATTTTGTTAAGTCCCTTTAAAGAGCACCTAAATAGAACTGGGAATGTAGCTCAGTTGTAGAGCACTTGTCTAGCACATGTGAAGCCCTGGGTTCAATCCCCAGTACTGACAAAAAATGGAACATCTAAATAAACAAAAGGATATAATATACTCATGAATTAGAGAACTTAATATTAAAAATGTCAAGTTTCATAAATATCTTAATCAAAATTCTGACTCTGTGTATGTATGAGAAGGAGAGAGAAGGGAAAGACTGTCAGTTGGTAAGCTAATTATAAAATTAATCACACAGCAGGGTGACTATAGTTAATAATAATGTATGATGTATTTCAAACTTGCTAAGAGAACCAACATCTAATGTCTCATCACACACACACACAAATGGTGACGTGATGGATATGTTAATTAGCTTGGTTTAATCTGTGTTTTATACATCGATAAAAATATTACATTTTTGCCATAAATACAAAAAAGTAGTGTCTGTCAATTAAAAATAATATTAACTAAAAGAAATGAATGCAAGGGGTCAAAAAGAACCAAAATATTTGGGAGAAAAAAAGGTGGAAGGATTTCTTTATACGCTATTAAGAATTATTTTATAGCTAGAAAGTGGTAATAAGTTGTAGTAATTAAGACAATGTATTTTTAGAATAGCAATGAATACCATGGCCAACGGAATACAAAAGAAAGCTCAGGAACAAACATAGGCCAAAACAGACACAGGATTTCTAACTGAAGTATCAGGGCAGAGTGGGGGGAAGAGAATGAACTTTTCTGTTAACAGTGCTAAAATTGTTGGCTATTCATGTAAGAGATTTCCAGACCCCTACCTCTCACCATATGTTAAAATCATTATAACAAAGACTCTGTACCTAAGTACAAAAGTTTAACAGTAAAATTTTTAAAAGATAATATTGATGAGCTTTTTTGTCACCTTGGTGTTTGGAAAGCTTTCTTAGTCAAGACAGAGTGGCAATGGTCACTAAAAAATATTTATGAATCAAATTACATTAAAATTAGAAAATTCATTTCCTCACAGGTACCGTACGTTATTGTGAAATAGATTGTTATTATATTATATTAAGAAACTGATATTATTTTAAGTGTGAAAATGGTATTATGATTATATTTTTAAGAGATATTATGTCAGCATTGCCTACTGATATACTTATGGATGAAACTATATAATGCCAAAGTTATTTTAAAATGATACAAATTCAGTGAAAAGTCTGGGAGTATAAATTAAAGAAGATTGGCCGTGAGTTACTGGTTTAAGTTTGGATACATAAACATTCATTATACTGTTCACTCTTATGTATGTTTCCAATATCCATAATATAGACATTAAAATGTCATTATAAGTTTTAAAAAGGCCACAGAGAGGTAACACCTATAATCAGTAAAGAATATAAATCTGAGATCTGAAATAGAAACTTCCATATTCAATAGGAAAATGATTGGAAACCCAATAGAAAACGGGCCAATGACTAAAATAGGCTCTTCCACAACAACCATGAAAAAAATGTGTAATTTATAATCAGGAAAGCACAAATGAAATGGATAATGAAGAAACATTATGTACCCACAAGATTTGTGGGGAACACTACTAATAGCAGAAGTTGGCAAAGAAATGGAAAAATGGATTTCTTACACATGCTGTTGGGACTGTGGATTGGAACAATCACTTTGGGAAAGTTTTAGATTATGTAGTAAAGCTGGTTATACTACTCATGCAACCCAACAATACTACTTCTAAAAACATACTCTGGAAAATATAGACACATGTACATCTGAATAAATATACAAGAATGCTTATAATAGCATTATTACTTTTGGCATCATACTAAAAATAGCTCAAGAGACCATAGTAGGATGAATAAATAAATTGAGGTCTATTCATTTGGTGGAATACCATATTAGGATAGAAATGCACAGTCTACTGCCACATTCATAATGGCAATGACTGACAAGTTAATTCATTTGATAAAGACTCAAAACCAAGTGAGTGTAAACCACATCACTAAGGGTTTCACACTAGGCAGTAAAACTGTAAAGACAAGCAAAGAAAGAATTGCCATAAAAGTCTGGATCAACAGCCTTGGCAGGTGGGGCAGTGTGATGAGGCTGGTACTCAGGACTTGCTTCCAGTGTTAAGAGAGATGATGTGTTTCTTGTCCTGGATGGCGACTTCACAGCATTCTCTTTGTAATAACTTCTTTAGAGATGAAATGGTATAATTTCATCTCTGCATTTTTCTGTAAGTCCGTTATATTTCACATTAATAGTTAAAAGAAAGAAGAGTGTTATTCCTTCCATATGGAAGAATAGCAGAATAACAAAATGTTTTTTATGAGTTTCTTTTTTTGTGGGAGGTTAGGGAGGTCATTTTTAGCTACAATATTTTAGATATGTGAGAATAAAACTTAATGAGAAATGAAAATGAGGCATTTTTTCTAATGGACATTCTGAATTATAGGATATATTTTAAGAAATGTAGTCTTCATATTTGTAATTAATGCTCTAAAGAGAATATTTCAAACTAAGTAATTGTCTTGAAGAAAGACTTGCTTAAGTAAAGAATAGTTGTCAACTTAGCTATCAACTTAAATAAAATTATAGATACTTTGTCTCTATTTTCTACCATTAAGTTTCCTAATTTCCTAATTAGTGTCATTGGGATTGGTGAAAGTATATCACCCTGAGCTTTCTCATGCATCTGTCTGTGTGTGTGTGTGTGTATGTGTGTGTGTGTGTGAAAATTATTCATTTTCTCTCCCCCCTTTCTCACACAATATGAATATATTCTTGTATTGAATGTCCTATTGATAAGCCCCAAGCAAATTTAATACTATGCTCAAGTGTCCAAAAGAAAATGCCATAGAGTGAATGAAGCCATTAACAGAAATTTATTTTTTCAAGGTTTTGGAGGCTAAAAGTTCAAGATCAGGGGATCAGCAGGTTTACCTTCTCCTAAAACTTCTCTTTAATTTGTAGATGGGTCACTCTTTCAGTGTGTGATAAGGCATTTTCTTCAGCTTTTCCTGAAGACTTCAAGAGGCCTTTCCTTCCACCTATTCCAAATGCCCATTATTAGGTCAACCTGCTCTTCCTTTCTGATAGACACTTTGGATGATGGTAGTAGTCCTTGGAAACAGAATCTCATTTTTATACAAGGGGGAAGAGAACACAAAAATAAAGAAAGGACTGTAGGTCTCCATTCATGGCCAATTCCGGGATCCACATCTTCATCTCATGTTCCAGACTTGTTGCATTCACTCTAGTCTCCTCTGTACTGAATCACTTTCTGAAACACTACTCTAATCATGCCATTCTTCTGCTTAGCTTTTTGAACATTTTACTGTTTCCCACAGCCTCAAGTCTGAATTTGATAGTTTGAGATACAGAGCCCTCCATAATCAGACTCCATCTTACTTTTACAGCCCTATTTCTGGCTACTCCACTCCATGCATGCTCTGATCCAACAGCATGGGACTCCTCAGCAGCCTCCAGGATCATTCATGTTTTGCCTAGAATTTCCTGTTCCTCTATCTGTGCTTAGGACACTACTCATTGGTAAAACCCTGTTCAAAGGTTATGAGATGCCTTTCTACTATCCAAGCAGATCAGTCTCACTCCATTTCATCATAGTACACTATTATTATCTAAATTATAGTGCTCATGGTATTATACAATTGTTGATTCATATCTAAACCTCAGTCTATATGCATAGGCAACTTGAACACTACCTATGTACACATTTGCAGCCTCAGCTCTTCACATATGATAGCTCTCTAAATATGGTTTTATGTATAAATAAAGTTATTCTTTTATTTTTCAATAAATACATACATGTATGTGTGTGTATGTGTATATATATATATATACTTTACATATATATATCTATGTATATATACTTTATATATATATAAAGTAAACCCTCACCAAGGCTCCTAGTACACAGGTATGACTAAATCTGATGTCTGGTGTATCCTCAAGGAACTTGCACTTCAAATGAAAAAACAGACATCAAACAACTTCCTACACAATAATTATTTAACTAATAACTCATTAAGATCTTTTGTGGAGGAAAGAAAAATGTGATGTTATGAAAATGCATCACAGATAACTTGTCCTAACCTGGGGAAAAAAATGATTAAGCAAGAGTGTCCTAAGAAAATGGTATCTGAGTTGCCTCTAAAGACAGTGAGGGAGTGACACAGAGGGACAAAGAGAAAGGAAGTTAACTAAGTCATTAGATCCAAACTACAGTTAAGTACAGATGATACTAATTATTATTATACAAGGTATTTGTTTTAATAACTTTTTAAATTATTGTAAATAATCAGTTTTATTTTTTTATTCCAATAACATTAGATTTCTTTTTCTAATATATTAATTTTTGTCAAAAATGTGATTGATTCAAAGAAAATTAGTAAAATAAAGACAGACATGGAAAACAATAAAGATACTATATACAAATGAGTGGTGACCAATTCCAAACAATACAAAGAAGGAGAGGAAAACATTCCAAGTAAATAGGGAAAACGTGTGAAGGTCTTAATGAAAGAGTTTGGCACATAGAGAAAATGAGAGAAGCACTGTGTGACTAAAGCTCTAAAGATTAAAGGCATGGTGCTGGAGAATGAGAATCAAAGTGATGAAAGAAGAAGGTTTTTGAGGAACCTTAATATGGAAGAGGTGGAGGAACAAATGGCAGGAAACTGAAAAGGACTAAAAACCAGAATCCTCCCAGCCAAGGAGAAAAAGGTTTCAAGAAGGTGGTAATGGCCAACTGGGCTCAACTCTGCCAAAAGGATGAGGTGAACACCACAAAGCATTGATTATATTTGACAATATGTGTATTGTTCATGTCTTGAGCCAGAGAAGTGACCATGCCTAAGTCTCTGATGTATCTTTATCTGGACTTTTGTTGAATGAAAAGCTAGGTTTTTGCTGGGCATAGTGGCGCACATCTATAATCCCAGAAGTTTGGGAGGCTGAGGAAGGAGGATGGTGAGTTCAAAGCCAGCCTCAGCAAAAGCAAGGAAGTAAGCAACTCAGTGAGACCCTATCTCTAATCAAAAACAAAATAGGGCTGGGGATGTGGCTCAGTGGTCCAATGCCCTGAGTTCAATCCCTGGTACCAAAAGAAAAAAGAAAAACTCGGTTTTAAGCAGCAGGTAGACCTTAACCTAAGGTCCAGGTTTTCAACAAAAGGTATTCATCAAAGTCATTTTTCTGGAAATGGATTGCATGAAAGGATCACAATTTCTTGTTTCACTGATTATTCATGTTTTCTTTTGGTGACAAACAAAAATTTCTTTACTTGATGTTTGATCCAGGACAAATCCTTCTTGTCTTTCTGGAGTTCAGATTCCTCTTCTCTCCATAGGGATAGCTGTTCCTACAGTGTGTAATTTTTCTCAAGTGTGAGAATAATGTCTAACCAGTGCCTGGAATATAGCATGGACTTCTAAGTGGCTTGGACTCTCATTCGGCTCGAGCAGGACTCCATTCTCTCACCACTGTATCCACTCCCTTTTAATCCACCAAGAAAATGTAAGTCTAAGCACAAACTTCAACATCACAAACTTACCCACTGGTTTACAAAACCAGTCCATCTTAGGATCAGTGTTGGACTGAAAAGCTCCATTGTTGGGTATCATCCAGTTCCAGAAATAATCAATGCTCAATAAAATACAAAAAAAAAAAAACCCAAAAAATCCCACATATGTAGACAAGGAGCTCACTTTCTTAAAAAGGCAGATCCTTTAAAACAAACTATAGCTCCATGAGACTCATGAAATTCTATTTCCTGAGATTAACATTCAAGAGATGCTTGGTATGCCATAAACATTGTTTAGAATATTACAGTTATTTTAACTTATTCTTTTTAGAATAAATCACATTTACAGAAGCACATTTATAAGAGCCTGGTGAAGACAATGCCACGTGTAATAAATAGAATTGTTGTTTTTGTTCTTGTCAGTGAACACTTATTAAACACCCACTAGGTACTGGAGCTAATGGAAATGAATATGAATTAACACATTTCTTCTTCAAAAAGACATTTTTCAGTGACTTTAGTCTATTTTTTCCTCCTAGTATTTGGTGTAGGCAAATAAAACTGACGACATCACATTAGAAATCAATCCGTTACCAAATGTAATTTTTTTGCAACAGCAAACATTTTCAGATTATATGAACACACACACACACACACACACACACACAATCATCTGAAATAGTTCTATTATTCTAAATGTACTGTCTGACTGAGCCTAGTATGCCAGCCTGAAGAAAATTATTATAGCCTAGCTTTTAACTCCTAAAAATAGGGAGCTATAATGGAAACACTTGGAGACTAAAGAGTGGACAAAACTGCTATCTCCATAATGGTACAACAGTGAGACACATTTATATAGTTTTCTATGTTATGGTAGGGGGTATATGGCAGCTACTCCTGCCCTGTGGCACCAACCTGGACTTCTGGTTCCATTTTTTTTCCCTTTCATTGCAGGATTGAAAAAAAAATGTTCTTAACAATGTCTCTTTCTCCTTTCTCTTTTCTGGCAATTCTCAGGTCAGATTACTCCTTTAAGGATGTACCAAAGAAAAGCATGGCAGCATTTGTTGAAGCAGAACTTATGAGTAAAAATTGCTAAAGTGGTCTGAAATGAAAATGCCAGAACTGTGACCCTTGGCAATTTTGCAGAGCCCTTGTTGAGTGACTGTATATATGATTGCACATTTTCTAATGCAACTCTGTGGGTTCTGACCATTTTCCAGAGTGTAACACTATTTGCTTTGAGCTTAGGCCAGGGCTATAATACACTGCCTTCTAAATTTATGTTGTAAGGCTGCTGTTTGCTATATTGTAATTAGGTGGGTCAATAGAATTTGTTGCATATCCATTAGACATGCATAAGACTTTAAGAAAGTCATTTTGTATAGTGCAATATTGTTAAAAGAAACATAAAACATTAAAATATGCTATTTAGCTTACGGATTTCAAATCAGAAGCACAATAGGCAACCGCAAATTCATCTGAAATAACAGAGAAGATAAAGAACTGAGTGACCTAAATTGTACATCTATTTTCAATTGAGGTATAGTTTTCATATACTAAATTATACAGACCTTAAATGTAGATATGCTTGTGTGTGTAATCCACAAAAATCTATTATAATAAAGAACACTTCTATATCCCAGAGAGTTCCTGTGGTACGCCTTACCACCCATTTTTTCCCCACCCTCTCCCTACCTGAAGCAATCACTGTTGATTTCTTTTGCCATCTGTCAGCTTTGTCTCTTATAAAATTACACTACAAAAGTGTAAATAAACATGTTTGTGATTGATTTCTTTCATTCAGCATGTTTTTCAAAGTAATCCACTTTCAAAAAAA
>PVHX01010212.1:5944-71618 GCA_004024805.1 Geosciurus inauris | reverse complement strand
AAAAACACAAAATAGGGCTGGGGATGTGGTTCAGGGGTCGAGTGCCCCTGAGTTCAATCCCCGGTACCAAAAAAAAAAAAAAAAAAAAAAAAAGAGGAAGGGGAGGGGCACTGAGGAGCAAGGCTGCCCGGGCGCCAGTGCTCGCCAGTGACCCCCAGTGCTCGCCAGTGACCCCCAGTGCTCGCCAGTGACCCCCAGTGCTCGGAAACAAACCAACGTGTATTAATTTTTTTAAGTGGAAGATGCCTGGGGTTTTCCCCTCTGAGTGTCCCATAGGGAACAAAGGCCGACACTGGAAAGAGCCCTTTCCTCCGACCAAACGCTCCCATCTAGTGTAAGAAGGCGATGGCCACTCTCCTGACACAGCAGAGCCAGGCCTGGGTGCCCCTGGGAAAGCAGGTGAGTCCTGGACCTCCTGTCCCCGCCAGCCTCAGAGTGCTCGAGGCTAGGGACGCAGAGCCCCAGCGTGGCGGCAGCACTGCCCTTACCGGTGGGCTTCCACAGGCCACTGTCACGCTCCCCGCCCCCGTAGGAGCTCAGGGCAGTGTCTGAGCTGGAGCCGACAGCTGCCTCCTATGGGTACTTTACATTAATAGGCTCCAGGGTCCAATCTCCAGCACTGCAAAACAGCAGCAGCCCCAAGACTTCCAACGAAACAGAAATTATAGTTTTATTATTTAGAGCAGTTTTCTATTTACAGAAAAGTTGAGTACAAAGTACAGAGTCCTCACATACCTCCTGCTGCCCCCACTTTTTTTGTGTGGTGCTGGGGATTGAACCCAGGGCCTTGTGCCTGCTAGGCAAGTGCTCTGCCACTGAGCCCCAGCCCAGCCCTTCTCTCTGAGCTTTGAGAGTTCTGTGTGTTCTGGATGACAGTCCTTTATCACTGTTTCTCGGTCTGCAGTTTGTCCTTTCATTCTCTTCGGTCTTTTTTACTTTTTCTGAAATTAACACAGCTTCTTTAACTTTCACCTATTAGTGTTATCAAGGCATATTTTAAAATCTATATTTAAAGTGAGTTTCTTGTAAACCACATATAGATGGGTTTAGTGTTCTAATCCATCCTTACGGACTATTAATTGAACTTAGGCCATTCCCTTTCAAAGTGACTGCTGATAATGGATTAATATCTACCATATTTATAACTGTCTTCCATTGGTGACTTTTTCTTTCTTTCTTCTTTTCTCCCCCTTTCACACTTTTTCTGTCTTCTTCGGTTTTACTTGAGCATTTCATGATTTAATTTTCTCTCCTCTTTAAGCATATTAAGTATGCTTCTCTTCAAAAAATTCTGGGTTCTTGCCCTGGAGTTCGCAATATGTATCTACAACTCATCTCCGTACACTGCGCTGCCTGCAGTGGTGAGATGCCTGGCGGCGGAGCACCCAGCTCCTCCCTCCTCCCCACAATACTGCCGTCACTCCTCACTTACAAGCTACGAGCACCAAATGCACTGCTGCTGTCACGACCTGAACATTCCAGGTCCGTAACACCCCTCAGGGAGGTGACGACGCCCCTCCATTTATCTGCCCGAGCAAGCCCTTCTCTAGTTATGGAGGAACTGTGCTGACACTGAATTCCCGGTCGAGGAGCCTCTCCTTCAGACTTGGGCTATTTCACTCCTGTTTTTGCTTCATGTTTTCCCTGACTCATCCTTCCTCCCCAGCTAAGTGGTGCTTTTCTTCTTCTTTTTTTAACTTCTAGGTTCTTTCAAGATTGTCCTTTTTTCTTATTTTTTCTTTTTTTATAGTGGGGCTTGAACCCAGAGGTGCCTTACCACTGAGGTACATCCCAACCTTTTTTGAGTCATAGTCTTGCCAAGTTGCTTAGCACCTCAATATGTTGCTGAGGCTGGCCTCTAACTTGTGATCCTCCCGCCTCTGGTTCTGGAGTCACTGGGATTATAGGTGTGCACAGATTATCTTTGACTGTCTGCAGTTTCTAACATGATATGCTGAGGTGTAGAATTTTGGGGTATTTATCCTGTTTAGTATCCTCTGAACTACAGGATCTGCAGTTTGATGTCTGTCATTAGTTGTGGAACTAGGCTAAAATTCCCTTTAGTGTGCTTGCTCTGCATCGCTGTTGTTTCAGAGTTCCCTAGACTCCTTCTTAAACTAGGTCTAGGGACCTCAGGTCTTTCAGTGACTCGCTGTCCCCACATGAGAGCCTACCTGGTGTGCTGTGTGATATATGCGTGGGCAGGGGTGGAGGAATGTCCTATAATCTTGGGATTATAGCACAGGTCTCTTAATGACTAACTGGGACGTGACCTTCACCAGGGCTGCCCGGGCTCCCTACTGCATCCTCGGGTGAGACAGGAAGGCTCCAGGGCGCTGGAGTTGGGTGTTTGCCTCTCCCAGGTCATCTAGGCTCTGGTAAAGCCCAAGCCAAGCCTGCCTGCGGAAGAGGGTCCATCTGAGGGCAGTCCACTGTTGAGGAGTGCTCTGAGCTTATTTCAGAATGTTCACTTTTCCCCTCCCTGTCAGAAGCACTAGGAGAATTTTCACAGATCTTTACTGGAAGGAGGTGTGGGTCTCTTGCAAGTCATTCGTGATTCTCAACATACACCTTTTCCCTTGAAATTTGGGGGCGGCAGTTTGCCCTGTGACCTCAATTCTTTGAGTGATGTAAGACCTGATTCTCAGTTTATAAACCTTTGTCTCTTTATCCTCAGCATTCTACAATTTCATGACACTGTGCCTCGAATCTGGGCTTATGTTCTTCCCTCAGTGTACTGAAGATGCCTGCCCTTTTCTCTCTCTCTCTCTCTTTTTCTTTTTAGTGCTGGGAATCAAACAACCAGGGCCTCACACATACGAAGCAAGTGCTCACTGAGCCACCATCCCAGCCCCATGTCCTTCTATTCTTTCATCACTTGATAATTTCTTGCCCACTATTTTTTATGAGACTCTAGTCAGTCGAATGATGAACCGTCCGAATCAAGCTTCTAGGTTTCTTATCTTTTCTAAGTCATCTCTTCCTCTTTTTTATTCCACTTTTTAGGCAACTGCTCCACCATGAGCTATTTCTGTTGTACCTTCTAAGACATTTCATCAGCTTTATTTTTCCAATTCTTTTACTGACTTTAATTTAGCTCATATTTTTAGTTTCCAAGTGTTTTGGTTCTCTGTTTTTGTTTTTGAAAGCAGCATCTTGTTCTTGCACAGTTAGGGTTTTCTTTTGCTCATGCCCTCTGTGCTTTCTCTGAGGTTCTCTCTCTCCTCAGAGATGCTCTGCTGCTCTTTGGAGAGTCCAGGCTGTGAGGCTCCTGACGTCACTGAAGTCCAGCACGGCTGTGCCTCCGGAGCTGGTGTTTTGCTCAGGGTCCTGAGCACCCTGTGGTAGCTGTTTTCTTTGAGGGCATGACGCCCTAAGAGAAGGCACCACGATTTCCCACTGGAGGAGCCTGGTGCCAGCATCCTGAGCTGGGCAGAAACACAGAATGGGAGAGGAGGTGGCTAAGGATGAACTGGCTCCACTCTGGAGTCACACCCCTGTCCGCGGCGTTCCCATGTTCCCTGGTGAGCATCCTCCTGCGTGGGTGTGTGCTGGTGTGTGCGGGGTGCTGGGGTGAGAATTTATTTCCATGCAAACTTTGACTCTTCCTATTTTCAGTATCAGGCCTCCTCTCGCTCCCCCAGTTTATAATGGCTGATGTCTCTAATTCCTGAGCATCTGTGGGGTGAGGTGGCCTGGATTACTTCTTGTCTCTTTGCTTACATGTGTTCTCCATGCCCTTTGCCCCAGGCATTTAAGCCTGGCTGTCTTCCACTGTGCTGTCACTTAATACTTCTTCACCAGCTTTCTATCTCCACGGATTTTAGAGGTAATAGAGTTTGGGGTCTCTTGCTTGATAGTCCCTGCAAAGCTGGACAAGGAGAAGGAGAAATGCTTTGGCCAAAGGACTCAGTAGTACTTAGTCTTCAGGAACAGTGCTGTTAGGGTACTCAAACAGTACGTGCAGTCTATGAGGTCCAGGCAAGTGATCTGTGGCTGGGGCTCAAGGGTCTGCAGAGGCTGGAGACCACCATTTACGGTAGTGCTAAGTGGAAGAACACATTACTTCTAGGAAAGAAAGTCTGTGTCATGTGAGAGAAAAGATCAGTAAGAGAGGCACATGATTCCCATGATCTTCAGCCTCACTGCTGATCCTATGTAAGAGACGCAAGCTAGGGGAAGAGGCTAGGCTTTTTATGCTGCCCTTCCCTGCCCCACGTGCTCCCCTCCTGTGACTCTGAAGGAACCTCTCCAAGCCTGAGTATCTCAGGAACTGCCTTCCTCTTTTTACCTTTGTCCTCTCTAGAAGGGCTCCCAGGTCTTCTACTTTGAGTTACAGAGTTTACTACAACTTCGTCAATTCTCTTGCAGAGCAACGACACATAAGACCTAAAAGAAATGCATTGAAAATATGAGCTCCACATACTGATGCTGATTTTTAGCTTTTACTTGTGCCAATGACAGTAACTTCCATATGACAGGCTTTGGCTGGCGACAGACCACTTCCAAAGTGACTCAAACAGCAAAGTGAGCAGTGTTCCTGTTGGGGTTTATGGACTGTAAAGATGGCCTTCACTGGAGACAACACATCCAGAGCTGGAGGAAGAAGGCTCTGAGTTGCTTGTACAGTTCTGAAGACCCATGGCGATGCTCTGCGCACTGGCTGGGGAGCCACCTGCCGTTCTCTCACCTGCCTTCAGGCCCCCTGTGCCTCCGCAAGAGTTAAGGAGCTGACCCATTAGACCCAGCATCACTGCAGCTGCCTCCCCGGCCTCACCTGTAGCACAGGTTACAAGCAGGATGCAGACCAGGTCTCATCAACGCTGCCCAACCAGTGGGCGTCCAGGCCTCCCCAGGCCCCTTCACCTCATGTTTCTGGCCTGCTTGGCTTCAGCCCAAAGCAGTTAGACTCATTAAAGGGGAGGCCGCTGCAGCTGAGGAGCAACTGAGGAGCAGCAGATATGGAAGGTGGAAGGAGAGAAGCCGCAGGCTCGTGCGGGGCCATCCCGTGTCCTCCACGAGGGAGGAGAAGCACCACCTCCCCTTTCTTTTCTATTGTTACCACTTCTTACACTGTGGTGGGGACACTCAACACGAGACCTGGCTCGTGACATCTTTAAGCATGCGCTGTTGTTCTTCACATCTGTTCCCTGCTTCAGTCAGCTGACTACAGGTATTGCAGGTTATTTGAAGAATCTGAAATCAATAATCATTTTTTAAATAATGTCACTAATGCATCTATTATAGTTCCGATTACAGAAAACTTGGGTGCCTTTCCTATAGAATATTTACCAAGTAAAGAATACATGAAGTGGCACTATACTGTAGGCTATTTCTGAGATAATTTTTTACTAAAAATTATATACAATTTTTAAATGTTTACTCTGTACCATTATAAAAATGATACTTATCATTATTAAAAACCTACAGTTAATTGCTTGTTGGCCTTTGGGCTAAGACCAAGTGAAGCGTGAACATGCAGAGACGAGGTTCCCATCTAGCTTGACCTCTCAGCCAGCTCCCTCACAGGAGCTCTGTCTACTGCTGTGCAGTGCCCAGGCATCTTGTGCTCTTGATCTTTATTTTTTTCACATTCACATTTTTATTCTATGTCACTGACACCCCAGACCCTTCCCTTTATAACACAGAATAGTTAATTTTCTTATGACGAAATAAAGTAAGATTTCATTAACTGATCAGTGATTTAGTCAAGAAGGCCAGGTATGTGATCAAACACAGAAGCAATTTCCACAGTACAGAACTAAGATCTGGGTTTTCTGTTGGGACAAATCTGTCCAGGCCTGGACTTTCCAGAGTGACCCATTCCACAGGGTCTCAGGGAGCCAAGGTTCTACAAGTGAGAAGAAAACCCACCAGAAATGTCAGGAGGCCAGTTCTGAACCTGGCTTGATTTTATGGTGAGTATTAACCTTTTTCTAAATCATTTTCATGCTAAAAATGTGTGTGGCCATGTTTTGAGACACATGTGCCTTGCTATCTGTGGCAGGCAGCCCCAGAGAGGGAGCCCAGGGATCTCACCTTGGGTATTCGTAGCTCTGTGTGTCCAGCAGCTGCGTCCACACAACAAGAACACAGCAAAGCGATGGGTGCTACTTCCAGGGTGTGGCTACCCAAGGTCTGTGCCGGTCCTGGACACTCCCTCTGGCTCTGGGAAGTCAGCGGCATGATCTGCACAGCCTCCAGCCTGACGTCTCCATCTGCGGCCAGCAAAGCCGTGCCTGGACTCCCGGTCACAGAATCCATGAAGTGACACGTCTGTAGTTTTAAGGTGACGTTATACTGGAAGTCACGGGACGAAGGTGGAGCCAAGGGAGGACTCTTGGGAAGGGCAGTGGGTGGCAGCTGGCTTAAGGAGAACAGTGGGACATCTGACTGGAAGCTGGGGTGGGGTCTGTGGTGCAGCAGCCCACAGTCCAGCCTGGCTACAGTCTCCCTGGCCCATGCTGCAGGGTGGCTTCCTCCTGATGTACAGTGAATGGCAAGAGGAGAAACGGGGAGGCCAGGAGAGGGAAAGGAGCCAGGCAGCGAGGGCTGGGAACACCCAGCGCTCATCTCGGCGCTGGTGGAGCAGCTAGGTACTGGCCTGTGCCCTGTCCGCTGCCGCCTCAGCACACTCCCGCACGTGTTCCAGCAGCCGCTCAGCTCAGACAGCAAAACCACGGGCACGTCTTGGATTCCTCAGTCTCGGTGGGACCCCTTCTGCCAGGCCAGCAAACAGGTCCCACCCAGGGATGACGAGGTGGGATCCACGGGCCACTGTGCAGCCCACCACATGCAAGTGGCAGGCAGGAACAGCATGCCTGGACCCTGTGGTCACCAGCAGTGACTGACAGGCGAGGGCGCACAGTGCCGAGCAGAGAGCACAGTCTTCGCATCCTAACGGGGTAGCCACCCGGGGCTTCCAGTCTCAGTCTCCTCCTTCCCAGGGAGGACGGTGACACCACAACTTCCCAGGAACTAGCGCAGCCACACACAGGGCAGAACAAGAGCCCTAGTGTGCACACAGGGCGCCAGGGAGCCACCACCAAGTGGCAGCAAGGAGGTGGGGCTCAGAGGAGGTGGGTGCTGCCGGGTGGCTCGCCACTTCTCGTCTCCATGGGAAAACGTGGAGGGGTCGGGAGGTCAAAGCTCAGCACGCAGACACTGCCCGCAGAGGTTCGCAGGGTGGGCCGCAGGGAAGAAGGCCTGTTCGGGGCCTAAGCCAGGCGAACGCAGGCTGGCAGCCACTGGGCAAGGGCTCTGCCTGTGGCCCTCCAGTCTTCACCCCGCCACCGGGGCTCCAGCTCTGCAGGACAAGTCACTGGGGTGAACAAACTCAGGCTGGCAGCCACTGGGTAAGGGGCCCTGCCTGTGGCCCTCCAGTCTCCACCACACCACCTGCAGGACAAAAGCAGCTATGCAGGACATGTAAACAACGCAGTGTGGTCTGATAACATTGATGTGCTTTTAAACAGTTGGCAGGCCAGTTCTTGTGTGCAGGCTTTGATTTGCTCAACTACAACTTAACTAAAAATAACTTCTTAAAAGTAAGATAATTTTAAGGAGCCTCCAGAAGTACGTACAGATGACCAAACGGCGTCCTAAGCACCGCATCCGACACTGGAGACTCTGGATGCGCTGCACCCAGCAGCCGCCCTCCTGGCCAGCAGCTCCCTAGGCCCCCTCGCAGCGCCCCCTTGTAGGGCCCCTCCTAGCAGGCAAGCTGCACCCTCAGCTGTCACCAAGCCCGAGTGGTCTGCAGACCAAAGGTCAGTCTTACAACCAGAGGTCGGAGTTCAAATGTCACTGTAAAGTCAACGTAATTTATACTCCTCCTCCTTTCTGAAATTCACTGTCCAGGTTCTTCCTTGCAGTCGTCCACAGGAGCAGGAATGGGGTCAGCTGCAGCCGTGGCTCCTGGCATACTTCCATCCTAACTCCATGCGTGGCCTGCTGGTATTTATTTAGTAATATCATTCTTTATTTTTAATAATGTAATGAGCATCCGCCCTTGAGGAATCATAACTTGATGGTTTCACAGGCAGAGAGAACAGGTAACGCAGCCAGAGAGTGTAATGCAGGAAGGGATCCAGATTTTGAAATTCATGTCCTCAGTCCCCTGGGCTCTTGTGCACTGCAGACTCAGGATCTCCAGACACACTGTAAAGCAGCCGGTAACAGCTTGTTCACAGGTTCTCATTTGTCTGGGGTTATTTTGGCACCTTGGCCATCTCCTCCGGCCCCAGGAAGCTCAACGTCCCGCTCTGTCTAAACAACAAGAGCAACGTTGCGGATACTCCTCGCATCTCAGAGAAGAGCCCAAGATTCCACGCTCAGACACTCGGAAGAAAAAGATGTGCTTCGGGTGACCACTGTGAGGGGAAGCTGGACACAACGGACTGGACGGTGAGTCAAACTGAACTGTAGCAACTGAAACAGAAACGCCTCTCCTGCAGAAGGCAGGGCCAGGGCCCGGTGGCCAGTGTGGGCACCAGGCAGACACAGGGAGGACGCGGGCCGCTCTCGGTAGGTCACCTGGGAGGCAGGCTCCCCGTAGGGTGAGGCTCCCTGAGGGAGCCGCCTGCCTGGCCCCGACCATGGACCACCGGAACAGCAGTCCCGCCCTCTGCTCCTCTGGAGCCACCCACCAGGGTCCAGCGCCAACCTCAGGGGTCTGCTTTTGTTACTGTTATCCCACGACCACGGGGAGACAGTGGGGCCGAGCAGGGCCTCTCACGGGCCGGGGTCACACCGCATGCAAATAAATGAGTAAACAAGGATGTGTCTCCAGCCTCCACCGGAGCGCACTGGAGAAAGAAAATGGGTCTTTCTTTGTTTTGTTTTTTGGCACTGGGGATTGAACCCAGGGGCACTCGACCACTGAGCCACATCCCCAGCCCTATTTTGTGTTTTATGTAGAGACAGGGTCTCACTGAGTTGCTTAGTGCCTTGCCCTTGCTGAGGCTGGCTTTGAACTCACGATCTTCCTGTCTCAGCCTCCCTAAGTGCTGGGATTACAGGCTTGAGCCACTGCGCCCGGCAGAGAAAATGGTTCTTAATCCAGCATTTAAAAACTAAACTCCACAAGCTGGGGTTGTAGCTCAGTGATAGAGCACTTGCCTCATGCGTGAGACACTGGGTTCAATCCTCAGCACCGCATAAAAATAAATAAATAAAGATGTTGTGTCCATCTACAACTAAAAATATATATATATATTTTAAAAACACTGAACTCCAGATAACTTTTTCTAACTTTAGGTAATTTTAACAAAGGTATAACATATAAGAGAAAATGTGGAAACCACGGCTGATGAGCAATGGAATTTCACAGGCTGAGGACAGATTAAGAGACAAACGAGCCAGCAGCATCATGGTGTCTCTGGCACAATTACCAGGTATTTTGTTGTAGCCACAGAGAGCCAACAATCACTAACTGTCAAGTATTCACTGGGCGCTCAATATACAAAATCCTTGGAAAGTGTACTTATTTTTGATAAATGTCTCATAGATTTGAAATACAAAGGACAATGCACGCTGACTACACCTTAGACGTCCTCCCACTTCATCACTTTTAAGACTACCCCGATCTGTTCAAGGACTGGACGGTGTTCCCTCCGGCTTCCTTCTGTCCTGCTGGAAGGTCAGTACTTTGCATCAAGACTCTACAGCATCACTCTGAAACACACCAATGCCCTCAGGTGAAGGCAGCGATGGCAACACAGAAAAGCCCTGTGTTTAAAAGCAGCAGCACTAAGGTAAGTGCAGGAACAGGACAGGTGCCATGTGCAGGCGCAGGCTCCGTGGCAGCGAAGAGGCGTGCGGGAGCTGACTTTCCAAGACAGGGCTGTGAGGCGAAGAGGACAGCCAAGCAGGAGGAAAAGCGAGAAGGCACCGAGCGGCTCTGGGAGAGGCAGCTGCCTGGCAGCGAGGACTACTGAATGAGGCTGGAGAGGACGGATCAGCCCAGAGGCGAAGAACCGAGGCCTCCAAGGAGCTCTGATCTGGGCAGAAGGCAGGCCTCCAAGGACCACTGCTTTCATCAAAGCAATGAGGAAACTCTGGATGAACTCAACTGCATGTTCTTCCTTAGAGCCATCGAGGAGCAGGGACACAAAGTCTAAATGAATCAAATTCCAGAAGACAAGTTCTTCTTAGGAATACTGAGCAAAGTGTCTTTCTATTGTGAATGCCCAGGCTGGGCACAGGTGGGCAGAAGGCAGGTTCACAGAGGTAAAAACATTTTTCTAAGACAAAAAGAAAGAAGCCGAGCTTCTAGCAACAGTGTGAACTGCCATGTAGATTAGAATCTGGAAGAGCCCCGAATGTAAAACTAAAACTCAGGGGCCTGACAGCAGTACCCCAAGGGAATTCTGCTGAGTACGGCTGAGGGGCACAGAGCTGGAAACAGAGGCCGTCCCAGTCTGGTATGACTTGGGTCCCAGGGCCCTGCTGCGGCTGCACTGGGGAGATGAAATAATATAAGCTCTAATCCAACTTCCTCCCAGCTGAACTTTTGATAAAAATCAAAGAAATTAGATCCTAATCTGCAGCACACAGGAATCTAGGGGTTGGACTGAAGGTCAGACCTCCATAATGTCATTTGAATTTAGAGGTAAAAGGAAACTAAGGGTGTTGTTCAGCTCCAGCTCAGCGGACTGCCAGATCCCTTCCTCCCTCTAGCTGCACGAAGGAAGGAAGAACATGCTCTCTGGGGACATGAAACCAACAATACTGTTTACTTCATTTGCTGTCTACTTTCATACAAAAGGTCCAGCACGAAAGCAAAACTTCTAAGACTTGAACAAGCAAGTAAGTATAACCCGTAACTGAGGGAAAGTCAACAGAGCCACGCACGAAGACTTGAGAACAGTTACCATGACCACATTAAAGAATGCAGAACAAGAAAGGGAGGAAGTGGAGCAAGCTCCAGGACTGGGAAATAATCTGAAATGAAGAAGTCACCAGAGGAGCTCAAAAGCAGGCTCGACACAGCAGGCAGGTGCAGGGAATTCCAAGACAGGTTAATTAAAAACTAATCAAAGCTGAGGCCGGACCCGAGACAGAAGCAGCAAGAATCAGTCCATTCGGTACATCAGCTGCCGGAAACCAAACACAAAGGGAAAATCTCAAGGTTGCATGAAGCAGCACCTGAGGGAATCACCATGGAGCAGGAAAGACCTGCCTGGCTCACGGTTCAGGTCTTGGTCCAGGGTCAGCTGGCTCTGTTGCTTTCAGACCTGTGGCCGGGCAGCAACACCACGGCGGAGCATGCAGGGGGAAAGCTGCTCAGCACAGCAGCCAGGAAGGGCAGGGACAAGACAGAGCTCCCGAGGATTCACTCCCTTCAACCAGGTCCCACCTGCCAAGAGCCCTTCTAGCCATCAGCTTATCAACCCCTGGATGAGGCAGCACTCTCACAAAGTCATCGCTTCTCAGGAGTCTCAGCTCTGAACACTGCTGCCCTAGGACCAGGCCTGCAACACGTGAGCCTTTGGGGGGACATTCTTTTTTTTTTTTTGGTACAGAGGATTGAACTCAGCGGGGAACATTCTTATCCCAAGCACAGGACAGCAGTCAAAGAGAAGCAAAGCAAAACAAAACAACTATTACATTCATAAGAATGTCAGCTGACCTCCCATCAAAAACAATGGGAGACAATAAAATAAATGTTACAAGTAAAATAATAATCCAAAAAACCTGTCTACATAGAATTCTATGTCCAGCAAAGATACTGTCAAATAATGAAGAATAAAGGCATTTCAGCTTTAAAAAAACAACCCTCCCTGCAAAAACCTGGCAGAGTTACCAGCCAGCATACTGTCACTGTGAGTATGCGCAAGACAGTTCACAGGCGCAAGAGAAAATGTCCCAGGCGAAATCTGCATCTTCAGAAAAGAACAGAGACAAATTGTGGCCCACAAAGCATAAGATACTATCTGGCTTTTTATAGAAAGATTTTGCAGCAACCTTTTCATTTTTGTTCTAGAACACACTTAATAAAAACAAGAAATTAACAGCTATCTATCCAAGAAAAGATAAAAGGAGGTAATCAAAAAAATTTAATTAACCCAAAAGAGTCCAGGAAAAGAGAACAAAGGAACAAAGACAAATGGTCCCAATAAAAAACAAATAGCAGGGGCTGTGGCTGTGGCTCAGTGGTGAGCGCTTGCCTCGCATGCGTGAGGCCCTGGGTTCGATCCTCAGCACCACATACAAAGCAATAAAATAAAGACACTGTGTCCATCAACAACTAGAAAAATATTAAAAAACAAACAAACAAAAAAACAAATAGCAAGTGGCAGTTCAGGCCCAGCCAGAGAATAATGACATTAAGCATAAGGTATTACATAATCCATTTAAAATGCAGGCTGTGAAACCAAATTAACAATACCAGGGATTACCAGTTTATCAGCAACACACTTCCAATACAAAGACTTCTGGGAAAATATGCCATTTACATGCACACAAAGACAATTCCATCCAGCTTTGTCTGTCTGGGAACAAGTCTGAACAAGTTTGATCTGGGACCCTGAATGTGAGGCTCTTTAGAGAATCCAGGAGGATGACAGAAGCAGCTGGAATGTGAAGCTGGGGCCTGTCGGGAAACAGAGTCACCATCACGGTGGTAAGAGCCACACGAGTGGATGAGCTGGACGGAGGGACTACCTGATGCAGAAGTCCTCATCTAAGGGGCCGCAGGGCATCTATGAGTTCTGTGAAGAAGTGCCCGCGTTTCTGGGCAGGCATGCACAGGCTTCATTAAGTCCTAAATAAATTCCTAAATCTAAAAATCTCAAGAACCTCTGGAGGAGGGAGGCTGAGGAGAACCCAGGGGGCGCTGTTTATCAACTGTGTGGCAACTGTGGGGAGACCATGGTGGGAAAGGGCATGGAAGGTAGCAGCTCACAGGCAGCTTACCATGAGTCATGCAGCCACGAAACACATGACTTCCTACTCAAAACTGGGCAGTGTGTCCCTGAAATGAGCTGACTCAGACATCATTACTGCTGGACTCCCCAGAATGGAATGAAAACCGAATTTGTAGCCTAGAGACTGAGATTCTGTATTCCTAATCCAAATGTGAGTTTTTTCCTCCCTCACCCCATAAATCAGGGAGCATTTCCCCAGCCACTTTCCTTCTCTGGAGCCCACCGCTGGCAATCAAGTTCTCTTTGCAGGCAGGACTTCCTGAAACCCCAGGGCATCATGCTGGCTGCATTAGCTTGTGAGTTGCCACAGGCAGAAGCAGGCTCTGCAGGGGACCTGGCTGGCACAGGCCTAACCACAAGAGCTGCAGCAAAGACCTGGGAAGCAGCCAGGAGCACTCAGAGGAGGGGCTTCCAGACTTGATTCTATGCAGGCCGGCCAGAGGAGAACAAACTCCAAATCCTGAGCCCCTGTCCACAGTTTCTCAAAGTGTTCATAGGGTATCTGAAGTCACCTTAGACCCATCCTGTCATGGGGGCTTTTCCTTCTTTTTAAAAAAATCCCCAGTCTGCAGGGCTGCAGGCCTGTGCAGGGTCTCTAGCGGGAGGCCTGCTCACAGACACGGAAGGAAGGGCTCTTCCACAGGCAGCAGCTCCACTTCAGGAGGGAGTGCCAGACTCCGGGCAGTTATTTACACTCCAGAAGGTAGGGACCAGGGTTAATCAGGCTTCCTGGAGAAAGGCTGAGCGAGCCCACCGACGCTTCCCCAGGCACTGCATTTCACAACCAGGTCTGGTTTTGCCAACACACCAGAGCACCTACGCAACCCACACTCAAGACGCACAAGACGCACAAGACACACTCATGCCTGTGTGCATGATCACAAAGGACTCGAGACGCAATTACAGTTCACACTTTACCTTTTCTTCCACAAAATTATTTGTCAGTTGAGAGACAGGCAGACAAGAAAGAAGGAAAGCAAAGGTGTTCTGCAGTGTGCTTTAGAACCCTGCCAAAAGTGACAAGTGTGAAACCCATTCTGCAGTCAGGACTCACACCAGAGCAGTTTCCTTACCTGCCACTCAGGAGCGGAAGAGCAGCGTCGCCAGGCCAGTGGGCAGGGAACCCACGCTGGCTGCTGTTCTGGGAAGCCTCGCCACGCCAGCAGACACGCACCCTGGCCCCTAGACCCTCCAGCAGTGTGCCGAGGAGAGCTGAGTTACCAGTGTCCAGGACTGTGGAAGTAGGGTGCTAGACTGATATCGGCTTCATTATTACCAAGTTGTAGTTCACAAAACTTTAAGTCACATAAAGCGTTTTAAAAGTTAACAGGCAGTACATGAAGAATATATACACACAGCTAATGGCTGGAAAAATGTTCCATTATGTTCATCAATCAAACCTATTAAAATTAGCAAAACTCTAAAATAGAATCACCCCTATTATGCTGATAGTTTGAAAGTATTTTTTAAAAAGTTTTTATCGACATATATTGAGCCAGGCGTGGTGGCGCAAGCCTGTGATCCCAGCACTGAGGGAGGCTGAGACAGGAGAGTCGCAAGTTCAAAGCCAGCCTCAGCAATGGCGAGGCGCTAAGCAACTCAGTGAGACCCTGTCTCTACATAAAACACAAACTAGGGCCGGGGATGTGGCTCAGGGGTCGAGTGCCCCTGAGTTCAATCTCCAGTACCAAACAACAACAACAACAACAACAACAAAAACATATTGAGCACCTTAAAAAAATCCCAGATGCCTGCACCTGGCTTACTCTCACTTTTATTAGTCTAACTGTAAGAAAAACCTAACATTTAACATTCAAAGATTTAGTATTACAAAGATGTTCACTACAGCACAGTCTGTCAAAGAGAAAACCACACGAGAGAAAAATGGCAAGATGGCCCACGGGACATTTACTAGGGAAAGGTACTCTGTTCATTTGTTCATTCATTTACTGCTGTGTTTCAGAAAGGGGTTGAGATGGCTCCTATTATGGTACATTGCATTATGCTTACACAGCAGGCACACAATGGGAAATGCCCATCAGTACCAACAGGAAAAGGCTGAACAGAAATTGTGCGTGCATAAAGGAAGAGATACATCTTATGATCTTACCTTTGTTTAATAAAATGCAGAGGGCAGGGAATATACTAAAATATTAAGAATAGCGCTGGGGTTATGGTGCAGTGGCAGCGTGCTCGCCTAGCACGTGTGAGGCACTGGGTTCGATCCTCAGCACCACATAAAAATAAAATAAAGATATTCTGTCTGCCTACAACTAAAAAATATTAAGAATAGTGTGTATCTAGGTGGTAGTAGTATAATTTTCATTCTTCTATTTTAATTTTATATAATAAAAATATTTTTTATTAAAAATATATATACTTGGGGAAGGTACTGGGAATTGAACCCAGGGGCACTTTACCACTGAGCCACAACTCCAGCTGTTTTGGTCATCTATTTCACTGCTGTGACCAAAAGGTCTGACCAGAACAATTACAGAGGCGGAAAAGTCTATCTGAGGGCTCATGGTTCAGAGGTCTTAGTCCACAGAAGGCTGGCTTCATTCCTCGGCTTGAGGTGAGGCTGAACACCATGGTGGCAGCGTGTGGCACAGGGAAGCAGCTCACACGGTGATCAGGAGGCAGAGAGACTCCACTCTCCAGATACAATGTGCCCCACAGCCACGCCCCCCGTGAACCACCTCCTCCAGCCACCAGCAGTTGATCCCATCAGGGAGCCGACTCACTGATTAGGTTAAGGCTACAACCCGATCATTTCTGAACCCTCTTGCACAGTCTCATATGTGAGCTCTTGGGGGAAACCTCATATCCAAACCATGGCATCAGCCCTTTTTATTCTTTGAGACTGGGTCTCACTAAGTTACCCAGGTTGGCCTCAAACTTGCGATCCTCCTGCCTCAGTCTCCTCAGTCGCTGGGATTACAGGCATGTGCCATTTTTATATTAGAAATGTTTATACATGAGAAAAGGATAAAAGGCGAGAGACGACGTGACAGGCTCATCCGCACGTGGGATGGCTCACGATACACAGCCCCTCCTCGGCTGCTGCACACCATGAACTAAAAGGGAACTGAACGTGGCCTCTGAGAGCAAGGGCTCCACAGCAAAGCCACCTCAGGAAATACATGCCTTTGTCCAGTTTCCAACTAAGAGTACCAAAGGCAGGACAAAGTGAAGAGGTGCTACGTCACAAGGTGTGGGGTACAGGACGGTGACATGCACAAGGGAACATGGAAAGGGCTCTGGAGGGCACGGTGGGCTCAGCACCGGGCACACACCCTGGAGAACACTGAAAAGTCAGAGGAGGCCCGAGTGTCCACCCAGGGACAGTGCCAGAGTACAGAGGCTGGCCTCCAGGGAGACTGCGCTGGGCAGCGGTGCTCAATCAGATGAGCCCTTCTGGACAGCCTTTAGCAGAAACTGGAGCCTGCCTTGTGTTAAGGGCACCTCCCCGTGGCCACAGCTGTCCCTCAGCCGGGAGGCCGGTGGCCACCTGCCCATATGGCGGAACCCGAGGGGCGGTGCCTCACCTGCACCAACGCTGGATGCGGGTCTTAGTGGCTCTGGTCCCATGCAAGGTTGTGGGAAGTGGCTCTGGACAGTGTCCCCAGCCCTGTGCGTGGGCAGCTCGTGGGGACGGCGGAGTCACCCTGAGAACCCACACTTGGATGACACAGCACAGGGTCACTGAGATTCACAGTGGTCATCTGATCACAGAAAAGCTCATGCCAACGTAAGAAAGCGGCCACTCACCCTTCTGGTATTCTCGAGGATCCTGGGGTCCGGCTTCCCGTAGTTGGGCGGGTTGGCGTGCGGGTCGTAGCCCAGTTTGGCGAGCATGGGCGCGATGGCTGCCATATCCTGCAGGACGTCGGCAGGGATCTTCCCAACCCACTTGGACAGTGCGCCCACGTTGACAGGCTTGATGACTTGGTCTGTAGACCTCTCCACTCTGAGAACAAGGCAGGGAACATGTGCTTGAAAATTAGAAACGAAGAAAAACTAAATCGAGCCAGGAGTGGTGGCCACGCCTGGAATCCCAGCACTTAGGGAGGCTGAGACAGGAGGATCGTGAGTTCAAAGCCAGCCTCAGCAACGGCGAGGAGCTAAGCAACTTAGTGAGACCCTGTCTCTACATAAAACACGAAATAGGGCTGGGGTGTGGCTCAGTGGTCGAGTGCCCTGAGTTCAATCCCCAGTACCAAAACAAAAACAAACCACTAAATCATTTTTTTTTAAATATTTTTTAGTTGTCAATAGACATTTGTTTTATTTATTTATTTATACGTGGTGCTGAGGATCGAACCCAGGGCCTCACGCATGTGAGGCAAGCGCTCTACCACTGAGCTACAATCCCAGCCCCCACTAAATCATTTTTGATTACTTATAACTTAAAACACTGAATTATTATTTTTTAAATTTTTAGTTGCTGATGAACCTTTTATTTACTTATATGCAGTGCTAAGAATCGAACTCAGTGCCTCGTGCATGGTAGGCAAGGTTGAGCCACAACCCTAGCCCAAAACACTGAATTTTTATCATTTCTGATAAAAATTATAATGGTCTAGATAATAAAGCACTTGCAAAAGAGGGCATAAACAAGGTTTAACACTATTTACCAAACTTTTTAAAGACATAATTTAAGTTGGACAGTGACTACTGGCAACCTCAGTTTTCTAGAAGCAGGAAAAAGGGTGAAGTTGAAAAGTCTGTACAAAGTGTGTCGACACATTAATCACAGCAGCGGGGGCAGTAAAGATAAGGCTGCCACTGCCCTAGTCCACACGCTGCCATCAGCGCCCACCTCTGCCACTGAAGGAGCCCTCTGGTTTCCCTGCATGTCACCCTGGCTTCCCTTCTGCTGACCCACCACCCCACAGCCCAGGAGGCCGGCGCCTCTCCTCTCAGCACCAGCACTGAGCAGACCAGCCTGCGACGGATGTCAAGCACCGCCCGCAGCAGGGCCACAGCCAACGACGCCCGAGACAACTGCGAGCACCCAGTGTTGAACTGTGGGTACAGATGGGCCTTCAGAGAGTGGGGTCATTTCTGCAGAGATTGAAAAAAAAATATTCCAGAAGGAAAAGAAAGGCTCGTAGCAAACAAAGAATGACATCTTCTGTTCATCTAAGCCAGGCACCGGGTACACATCTGATCTGACCCCACAACCACCCCAGGAGAGGCAGTTATCTGTCCTTATTGTCAAATGGGTAAGCAAGTGATCTGCCCAGGGTCACGTGCTCTGGGCACAAAGCAGCCGGACGAGCGCAGGTGTGTCTTACTCCACAGTGTCTCACCACCACCCTCCTCATCACCTGCACACTCACCTCCTCGGCCTCCCCGAAAGCCCTGCCCTCAGCCTGATGCCGCCCAGAGGGACAGGGGCTGGCGGACGGATGACAGCCCATCCAGCGCACTGTAGGTACAACAGGTGCCTGTGTCGCATGGCGGGTGGGCAACGCACTCGCCAACGCATGGTGTGGAGCACTGACTGAGGCCCACTGGGTACTTCCACCATGACTGACTCCAGCTGCTCACGACCTTGCTCACTGCAGAACTACGAAGAGATGCACAAAACGGATCTCCAGAGCTGGGAGGAGCCATCTCCAGCAGGCCACTGGGTACCTACAGGGCCACAATCGCAGAGTCCAAACTCTAAATCCAAAAAGCTCCAAAATAAACATCTTCCTGCAACTCATTTGGCAGCATAATGTAAGTGAACCAAAAGGAATCCACTCGCAGTCTGTTCCACTGGACACCCACATGTTCTCTGATGCAGGAACAGTGACCTTGGCCGTGGAATGCTGCGTGGTGAGTGTGTCATGTTGCACTTACCATTTATCTTTTAAAACCCAAACACCTTCTGAGTTCTCAAGTGCACCTGTGAAGGCACCGAGGCACACAGCCTGCATGTCCTGACGGGAAGCTGGTGGTACCGGGACAATGAGGAGGGATGACTGAGGGGACTGAGGACGACCTGACCACATCGTGATCACCACCATTCAAGGCTGACAACTGCGAGAAGCATGGACGGAAGGAGGCGGCGAGAGGGTTCAGGAAAGCCGTGAGGAAGCTGCACGTGGTACACTGACACCCCGAAGGAGTCAGGCAACACGAGGCTCCCCAGACCAAGAGAAGCAGAGGTCGATTCCAAAGACCATTTTAAAAACTGATAAACCTTAGCAGCCGATCAGATACAGGTAGGTGCAGGAGAGCAGGAGTCTGTGGAGAGCTCATCCTCGCGCCTGGAGGCTTGGTGGGCGGCACTCACGGGCACGAGGATGGGTGGTGCGGAGGAAAAGCCCGAGTGTTCATATGTTGCTGCTCCGTTTTGTTTGAGGTGTACTTAAAGAAAAAGATGTGAACTGCCACAATCAGAAAGTTACCAGACGTCTAGGGGAAACCGGAGCTGCCTGGAAGGCAGCACATGCTCAGTGACCACCACCTGCCACCCCCAGCTGCACACGGCCCACGACACATGACCAGATGCTGAAGCCCCCCAGCCCTGTGTCTGAGAGACAGGACGTCAGAAGGAAAGCCCGTGACAGGCTTTTGCTATACAACACTGAGTCACTGTGAGGCCCACGGGAAGGCACGCACAAGGCCTGTGCCTGTCGTCAGGAGCCCCTTCCCGAGCGCCAGAGCAGCAGCACACACCTCTCAGCAAAACCCAAACCCAGCATTTTCTGACACCACCGTGTCAAGCGTGAGGACAACGGGCACGGACGTTGCCTGCCTAGCCCACGAGCCACCTCTCGAGAAGCTCAGAGTCCAAAGGCAGCTCGGAATCCAGCGAGAGGCCCACCTGCACACGGGATCAGCACCCAGGGTGTGGGCACACAGCTCAGACAGGCCTTCCACCAGTCACCAACCCCAGCAGCCAAGGCATGGCCGGCGGTCCAGGTCCCCAGCCAAACCCAGTTACATGGCCTGCGTGCATCTGGCCTGCAGGCTGAGGGTGACATTTACATTCTAAATGGCTTTTAAAAATCAAAGTAACATTTCCTAACACATGAAAATCTCATGGAATTCAAATTTCAATACTTGTGAAACTTCGTCACAGCACAGCGAGATCTGCCACTTCCTGCTGTCCATGGGCTCCTCTGATGCAATGCAGAGCTGAGTGGCTGAGGAGAAGACCTTACCGCTCACGGCTCGGAATACTGACCATCTTGCCCACTGCAACAAGTTTTGTCACCCCTGATCTAAGGCTGCGTCGCCAGGGAATGCAGGGTTCCTGTGGGGGTGTCTTCCCTGGGAGGGCTCACGTCAACTGTGCCGTGCACGGAAGAACTGGCAAGTGTAGAGGGTGGCGGCCAGGGGGAGGGCTGAGAAGCGTGGCCGCTGGTGGGGCGGGAGCGCAGGAGCGGGGACCAGGGTCCACTGGTGTTGCCCTCGCTGGGTCCAGGAAAGACCTCTGGAGTCATAAGGGCAATTAGAACAGAACAGGAGAACATGGCAGGACGTGGTCCCACAACTTCTCATATCTAGAACCTCGAAGGGCTAGTGGCACAGGCTGTGAACGCAGCCACCTGCGAGGCTGAGGCAGTAGGATCAAAAGTTCAAGGCCAGCCTTGGCAACTTGGCGAGACCCTGCCTCAAAATAAAAAAAATAAAGCCTAGGGTTATAGCTCAGTGGTGGAGCACCTGCCCAGCACGTGGAAGGCACTGGGTCGACTCTCAGCACTGCATATAAATAAATAAAATCAAATAAATGTCCATTGACAAAAAAATATTTTAAGAAATAAATTTAAAAAGCTGGCAATGTGGCTTAGTGGTTAAGCAGCCCTGGGTTCAATCACCAGTACTAAAAACAAAAACAAAAAACCTCCCTAAGACTGGCTTCTTTTGAGCTGGGCGCGGTGGTGCACACCTGTCATCCCAGCACTTTGGGAGGCTGAGACAGGAGAATCACAAGTTCAAAGCCAGGCTCAGCAACGGGGAGGCGCTAAGGAACTCAGTGAGACCCTGTCTCTACATAAAACACAAAATAGGGCTGGGGAGGTGGCTCAGTGGTAAGTGCCCCTGAGTTCAATCCCCAGCACTCAAAAAAATAAAAAAAATAAAAAAGTAGCTTCCTTGTTCCCTATCAGATCTCTGGACTCACCTCCCTATTTCCCATGAGTTCTGGGTATTCAGTCCACCTTTTTCAAAGTGTAGCGAGGGGGGCGCAGACCTAGAATTTGGGCCTGTACAATCCAGCTTTCTTATCTAAGAAATGTCGATCCTCAGAGGTCGGGCATAAAGACCACTAACAGAGAGGGACAGTTTCAAGTAAATTTTCAAAAGCAGGATGGACAGACGGCACCCCAGCCCGTCCGGCGGCCAGCGCTGTACAGGTGGAGCTCTCCCATGCAGTCAGGCCTCTGGTGCCCGCACTGTCCATGGCAGCTCCTGCTCTGCACGAGATCAAGGGAGGCCACTCGGCTGCGGAGCTAAGAGCACCTGCCCTTACTGACCAGTGTGTCAGCCCTATTCAGAATGAAGCCGTCATCGGAGGAGAAGCGCCTGGTTCCAGACAGCATGATCTGCTTCTCTAGACAGCGACCTGCAAACAGACCTCGTCAGACCTCCGCAGCTCCTTCAGCTCTCCCAGAAATGAACCAACACGCAGGCCTCAAGTGTCCTAGTTACGAACTAGTTAGGATCCCGGCACCCTCCACCTCCCCTGCACCTCAGGTCACTGTGAGTGACTGGAGTACTTCAGAACCAGGGCCCCGCACAGCAAGGCCCGCTGACTCAGCGGGTCCTCCACTGAGGGTATCCAGGCTCTGCTGCTCCCCACCAAGGGCTGGGCCAGTGCCACAGCCCAGAACAGCCATGATGGTCACAATCCTCCATGACACTCATTTAGGCATAGTTACACACACAGCCAGGCTGTCTGCCAAGCCACAGGTGTGAATCACGCCACACACAAACCATCACAGGAACTCTGCACTAAAGCATTGGTGGGGACGGACAGGAACAGGAATGAGGAAGCACCTGATGCAAAGGGCGAGCCCAGCAGTGACACACAGAGGGGAGACCATCTAGTCACATCTGCAGAGCTTCAAACTTAGAAAATGCAGCCTTTGTCCTGTGAAAGGGGATTTCAAAACCTAACGGCATTTCAAAACCTTTCAAGAACGTGCTACCCAGGTCCTGTGTGCGCACAGAACCACACGGACTGCCACCGAGAACACAGCAGCCGAGTGTGGCTAGTTTCCTAACCTTTCAGGTTTCAAGTCACCCACTGACCAGTTTTTTCTTCTGTTGCCTCTGAATCTGGTGTCAGATCCAAAAAGCTGTGATCCAGAACCGCATCACACAGCTGTCTCCATTTCCTTCTGGTAGTTCTGCAGTTTCGGTTCTTGCCCTAGAGTCTCAACCCATTCCCAGTTGCCTTTTGTGTGTGGCATGAGGCATGGGTCTAATTTCATCCTGTGCAGGTAGGAATCTAGTTTTCCCAGTGACATTCATTCAAGAGACTGTCCTGTCCCCAGGGCAGGTCCTTGGCCCCTGTGTGAAGATCCACTGACGTAAGGGCATTGGTTCACTTTTGGGTGCCCATTCCACTCTGCTGGCACTGTGTCTGTTTTTACACCTATTTTGTCCTAATCACCTGAGCTTTGCAGAATATTCTGAAGTTAGCTGGTGCTCACACTTGCTTTGGCTTTTAGTCTTTTGTGGTTCCCCATGAGTTTTTGGACTAAGTTTCTATTTCTGTGAAAACAGCGTTGGGATTTTTGTTGGTTGGTTTGTTATGTGCTCGACCACTGAGCCAGATTCCCAGCCCTTTTTATTTTAATTGTGAGACAAGGACTCACTAAATTGCCAAGTCTGGTCTCCAATGTGTGATCCTCCTGCCCCAGGCCCAGCCCAGAAGGGGAGCACTGGAGTCTGCCTGTGCCACCAACGCCCAGCTTTCCCTGGAATCTTGACAGGCGTCATGGTGAATCTGCACACGTTTCAGCCGTACAAACAGTTCAACTATTATTTTGTCCTATCAGCGAAGCTCTGATCTTTCTGTTTGCATCTTCTTCAGCTCCTCCATCAGTGCCCTCGGGCTCCTCGTGTATAGACCCTTACCTCGTTTGTTGAGTCTACCCAAGTGTGGAGGCCTTGTCTCAGAACCATTGTGAATGGGATGGTTTCCTTCATTAATTTTTTGGATAGGTTGTTGGTATATAAAAACATGACTGATTTCTGCATGCTGATTGTGTATCCTGAAACTCCACTGGATTCATTTATGAGTTCTACCCGTTCGCTCTCCCCTGGAGAGTAGGGTGTGCTATGCTGAACAGCATCCTGTCAGCAGACACAATTGAGTTTCTTCCTTCCCAACCTGGATGCCTTCCTTCTCTTTCTCTTGCCCAATTCCTCTGGCGAGGACTGTGTCAGATGGAAAGTGGTGAGCACAGGTGTGCTCGTCTGCTCCTGAGGTGAGGGAGGCTGGGCTTCCACCTCTGCACAGGGCCCGCTGTGCTGAGTGCACTTCTGCACCTCCCAGCTCAGCCCTCACCCTGCAAGGCCGCTGGGCTTCTCAGACCCTCTGCATCAGCCCAGGGAGCCCAGGGAGCCGCTGCTCTGCCCTTTGTCCTGCTACTGGGGCGTATCACTCTGATCTGCTTGTTGACCCACTCACATACCCCAGGGATAAGTTCCATGTGACTGTGGTGTAGACTTAGGAAGGTGCTGTTAAAAATACAGTTTTCTAATGTTTTGTTGAGGGTTTTTATATCTATATTCACCAGGCACATTGGCCTGTAATTTTCTTTTCTTATACATTGATACTTTTTCTCAGGAAAAAAAAAAGGTTCAATCTGTTGAGCACTCACATTGAAGGAAGTAGGCCAAGAATTTTACATCCAGGAAAAACGATGTTTAGGTATAAAGGGCACAGAACAGATCTTATCAAAATCACAAACTCAGGGAAGACGGTTGCCATGGATACTTTCTAAACCCTACCAGAGCGCATGCCAACAAGCTTACTATACAACACAAGACAGCAATTTTTTAAGCTTTTCAATCCACAGAATCTATTTCATATTTTCCTTTTTAATTTTTTTACAACCCTTTAAAAATCTGTAAAAGCCTAGGGATGACTGAATAAAGAAACCGTGGCTCACACAGTGACACTGCTCAAACTTCACGGAGATGCTGCCATTTGCAAGAACTTGAATAACCTTGGGAGGTGCTAAGTAAAATAAGCCAGATACAGAAGGAAAAATACTATATGATTTTTTAAAAAATATTTTAGTTGCTGATGGATCTTTATTTTATTCATTTATTATTTATGTGGTGCTGAGAATCGAACCCAGTGCCTCACGCATGCTAGGCAAGCGCTCTACCACTAAGCCATAGCCCCAGCCCACTACATGATTTTATTATACACATAATCTAAAAAAAAAGCTGAACACAAAGAAACAGAACAGTGGTTACTGGGGCAGGGAAGGGGGAGATTGGGAGATACCGGTCAAAGGTACAGTCTTGTACTTACACAGGATGAGTAAATCCGGAGATGAAACGCACAGCATGAGGACCAGCCTTAATACTGTATTGCACATGGAAAACTTGTCAAGAGAGTGGATTTTAGGTGGTCTTACCACAAAATAAAAGAGGCTCTGTGAGATGAGGGCATATTAATTTTCTTGATTGAAATAATCATCTCACTCTGTGTGTTCCACATACACTAAAATTTTGAAATATAAATTCTTAGCTCCTAGATTATACAAACACAAGTGGCAGATAATACTTTGCCAACCAGTGTGCTAGAAAATGAGCTCAGACAAACTAGATGATGGGGGAGCAGTGATAAAGGACTAAGCTAATATTAAATAAATAGCTGTCTTCATGTGCTTTCTGCTACTATACAAAATAATTGAGGCTGAGCATTAGTCTGTTTTCTCTTACTATGACAAATAACTGAGGCGGATAATATTACAAAGAGGTTTGTTTAGCTCACAGTTCTGGAGGCTTAAGAACTGTGATGCTGGTACCCGCTGGCCTCAGGGGAGGACCTTGTGGCAGATGGCATCACAGTGGTGACAGCACAGGTGGAGGAGAGATCACATCACCAGACAGGAAGCCAGAGAGGTGGAGAGGCCAGTCTTGCTCTTGTAGAACAACCAACCCTCTAAGGGGACCAACTCAGGGATCCCAGGAAAGCGACCCTAGTCCCTTCCAAGGGCACACCCCAATGGCCTAGGCACGCTCAGCAGCCCCGTCTCTAGGAGTCTCCGGAGGACCAACTCCACCATATGAGCCCTTGGGGGCAAGACACATCCAGGCTGCAGCAGTACCTCTCCATGAAGACCAAGACCAAGTAGTTAAAGGGTTGTACTCTGGCCACGTACAAACCACCATTAAAAACACAGGTCCTCTGTGACTGTGCTCACTGCTCTCATGACGGCTGATGCAGGCCACGGCTGCACCGCAGGTTAACTGTCCCCGTGACCTCAGAGCAGGGTCTCGACATGAAGACGGTGACGGAACACACAATGCTGCCGTGCTGCCTCTGACCTGAGGCCCTCAGCACGACTGGAGAGGCGGCTCAGCATGCACTTATGCATGCACACACACCACACCTAGCGGGGCCCACAGTGGGCCTCATGGTCCCCTCTAGGACGCTCTGCTCAGACCCACCTTCCCCAGGAAGCCAGAGTGGAGGCGACGCCCCAGTACTGACCCTCGTTCCCCTTGGTCCTGCTCTTGTCCAGTCAGTTGTCCTCTGTCCTGTGTGTCACATCATGCGTCTGCTCCTGCTCCTTCTGGGAGGGCAGGGGTTTCTGTCTGCTCTGCTCTCCTGCCACCCACTCCTCCCCTTGGGTCTCACAGGCAACCCACTCCAAACCCTCCAGGCAACTCTCTAGTGTCTGCTCTATTTCTTTTTTTAAAAAAAATATTTAGAGCCGGGCACGGTGGCGCAAGCCTGTCATCCCAGCACTTATGGAGGCTGAGACAGGAGAATCGCCAGTTCAAAGCCAGCCTCAGCAACGGCAAGGCGCTAAGCAACTCAGTGAGACCCTGTCTCTACATAAAACACAAAATAGGGCTGGGGATGTGGCTCAGTGGTCAAGTGACCCTGAGTTCAATCCCCAGTACCAAAAATAAAATAAAATTAAATTAAATTTTAAAAATATTTAGTTGTAGATGGATACAACACCTTTATTTATTGGTTTGTTTATTTATAAGTGGTATTGAGGATCGAACCCAGCACCTTACACGTGCTGGACGAGCGCTCTGCCCCTGAGCCACAGCCCAGCCCCTGTATTTATTTCCTTGTTCGTACTACTATCTGGCTGACCAGACATTTCACTTATCTTCTCTTTTAATGGGGAGACTCTAAAATGCTAACGTAAATTCCAAGAACAGGGTTTGTCTGTTTACTTAACTGCTACAACCCAGCATGGAGAACATTACCTGGCGCGTGACAGAGTGCTCAATAAAAATATGCTGAGTGAACACAAGGTCAAGGAAAAGAACCTCCCTTCCTTTGCTTACCCATTCTCTCCCATGTTCTGCTCATGTCTCAGACTTCATTCTTCTGGGCTGAGATAAAAGCAGTTGTGGTGTGGTTTGTCTCTGGTGGTTTTATTTTCTCAGTGTAGTAATGTCTTAGTGGGTGGTCAGCCCTGCATTTTTCGTAAAGAACAAATTTGATTTCTTTTTTCATGGCCTACAAGGAGTTGTAAAAATATTGGTATTTCATTTCTCAAAAGTTCCCTAATACATTCTGCTTTGGTCTTACAACATGAAATAACAGACTCAACTTTGTTAAACACTGTTAATAACTGCCCTAATCCCATTCTGGGCTTCAAGAATAAGATATGTGGCCGGGCACGGTGATGCAAGCCTGTAATCCCAGCACTTAGGGAGGCTGAGACAGGAGGATTGAGAGTTCAAAGACAGCCTCAGCAATGGCGAGGTGCTAAGCAACTCAGTGAGACCCTGTCTCTACATAAAAACACAAAATAGGGCTGGGGATGTGGCTCAGTAGTCGAGTGCCACTGAGTTCAATCTCCAGTACCAAAAAAAAAAAAAAAAAAAAAGAATAAGATATGTGACCACATATTTAAAGTATGGTAAAACCCACTAGTTGATCAATGGAATCATCATTAGACTTAGGATTGTATACATATCTCAAAATTGAATTACTTAACATGCTTATAACTTAATTAAGACTTTCAAAAAAGCAGTTAGGAATATTGAAAATATGGAGCTGGGGTTGTGGCGCAGTGGTAGCGTGCTCACCTTGCATGCGTGAGGCACTGGGTTCGATCCTCAGCACCACATAAAAATAAAATAAAGATATTCTGTCTGCCTACAACTAAAAAATAAATATTTAAAAAAAAGAAATATTGAAAATATAATTGAGTCTTCTTTAACCATCACTGAATTTTATCTGATATATCCCTGATTTGAACAACACTGACAGAACAATCAAGATTTTTTAAAAGATTTTAAATGATCTTTCTTAATGTGGAAAACACACATGATAAAGAAAAGTCACTTTTTAAAAAAATTTTTTGTAGTTGTAGATGGGCAACATGCCTTTATTTTGTTTATTTATTTTTATGTGGTGCTGAGGATCGAACCCAGTGCCTCACGCATGCGAGGCAAGCACTCTGCCACTGAGCCACAACCCCAGCCCAAAAAGTCACCTTTTAAACCGTGTAACTCAAATTTTTAGCTATCCACCCATATAATCACCACTCAAATGTAGAGAATGTTCCAGTTCCAGTTGTCTCCTTCTTATATCCTGCCCATTGGGACTATCTACAGATAGCGATTACACCACAAAGAATGCTTTACCTAGCCGGGCGGGGTGGTGCACGCCTGTAATCCCAGCACTATGGGAGGCTGAGATAGGAGGATCCTGAGTTCAAAGCCAGCCTCAGCAACAGCGAGGCGCTAAGCAATTCAGTGAGACTCTGTCTCTACATAAAACACAAAATAGGGCTGGGGATGTGGCTCAGTGGTCAAGTGTCCCTGAGTTCAATCCTTGGTACCAAAAATAAATAAACAAACACATACAGAATGCTTTACCTGTTTTTGAACTTCATATAAATGGAAACCTCAGTATACACTGGCTTTTTGTACTCAGTGTAACTGTGAGATTCAGATCTGCTCCTTTTTATGGCTCAGTAACATCTCACTGTGTGAATACATTGTTTTGTTTTGTTTTGTTTTTGTACTAGGGGTTGAACTCAGGAGTGCTTAACCACTGCGCCATACCCCATTTATTTTTATTTTGAGACAAGGCCTCACTAAGTTGCTGAGGCTGACCTTGAATTTGCAATCATCGTGCCTCGGCCTCCTCAGCAGCTGGGAGTGCAGGTGTGTGCCACGGCGCCCAGTGACCACGTTGCCTTTCATTCATGCAGTTCCCCACTGCCAGGCACTCGGATCCATCTCCTGCTTCTGCTACACTGAACAGTGCTGCCACAGATCAACGCGCTCAAGCAGTCTTTTTAAAGTGTGTAACAGCTTCACATTGGGAACACATGGTGGGTGGACCTGCTGCGCCGTGGGCAGTGTATCTGCTGAGTCGCTGGGAGGTGCCACCTAGCCAGTGCTTCCACCCGCACACACCCACCGACGTGCAGGGCTCCAGCTGACTGACATCCTCACCAGCACTGGGTTTCCATTCCTTTAACGTGGACCCTCCGGTGCACACGCAGGGCCCTTTCACTGTGGACCTGATCTGCCCTCCATGTCAACTGATAATATTTTAAACCTACTTTTGAAGAAGAATTTATAATGGTGAGAAGATTTTGCCTCACTAATTTATTCAGACTATGTGGAACAAGGGCGGGAGCAGGATCCTGAGATGGACAGCAGCGTGCTCTACCCTGCTGCTCCAGGCCGAGCTGCTGGGGCCCCCCTCCCCGGGAGGCAGCCTCCCTCCGCTGTTCTCTGTCCTCCGTGTGCCCCTCCGACTCCCCGCAGTGTTTGTTAACGGCGGCTCTCCTAAGCTCTTCTCCCTTTCTGAAAGGAAGCTGATCCGGAAGGTCCCGCTGAATTTCCCTGGGCGTGTCCTCCCGCAGCCCTCTGGTGAGAGGTCAGCAGTGAGCTTCTCCAAGGACCCCTACAAGCGATGCTATATGAGATGCTGCTTTGAACATTCTGGGAGCATCGCTCTGGCGTTACCTCACAAGGAGTTCCCTGACCGACACTGATGGAATGTGGGGTTCTGCCATTGCTCCTTCAAGCCTTCCCTCCCCAGCGCTCCCCAGTGTGCACGCTGAGGCACCGGGTGGTGGCCCACAGGTCTCTTGGGCTGCCCATTTTTCTCAATTATTTTTTTTCTGCTGCTCACACTGGAGAAAGCTCACTGATGTATCTTCAAATTAACCTATTCTTTCTTCCTCTTCCTCAGACCTCCTGTGGAATGGGTTTTCGTCTGCCCCTGTCCAGTTCAGTTTTACGACCACTGTGTCTTTGAGACTGTCCACATGGCAAGACACAGTTCTCTGACTTGCTCTTAGTTCCCCAGACAGAGCTCTCTCAAGAACTGGTTAAAAGAGCAGATTTAAAATCCTCTAGCAAGTCCAGTCTCTGGACTTCTTCAGGGACAATCTTTACTGGTGACTTTTCTTTTTCTTTTGTTTCATTCCATGCTTCATAGCATTTTTTTTTAAATATTTTTTTAGTTGTAGATGGACACAATATCTTTATTTTTTTATTGCTTTGTACGTGGTGCTGAGGATCGAACCCAGGGCCCCACGCATGCGAGGCAAGCGCTCTACCGCTGAGCTACAATCCCAGCCCCATAGCATTTTGTTGGAAACTGGGCATATTAAATACCACGAAGCAGCAGCTCTGGGCATCAGACTCTGTCCCCGCTCTAGTCCACTGCTGCTCACTGAAGCGGTTCATTTGTCTAGAGACTCTCCAATACTGACTCTGCTGTGTATGGGGACTTAAGTCTCTGTGCGGTTAGATCAGGGGCCAGCAATGGCTGGACAGATTTCCTCAGTCTATCCAGAAGGGCTGTGGAGGCCTGGGTGACTTCGTGCTCACCACTGGGCCTGCCTCTGTGGAGCCTGCATGCCATCCTGCAGGCACAGGGCGTGCCCACACCAGGGCGCTGCGTCCTCACCAGCGCCGCGTTCCTAGCCAGCGCCAGCGCCACGAGGCTTTTCGGCCAGCCTGTTCTGGCCCAGCTGTCACCTATGCCTCAGGCGCAGGGACGATCACCTGTCTGTGAAGGTCTGAACCGCAGCCCTCCGCTCTCAGCAGGTCGGCGGGGCCAGCGCAGCCAGGACAAAGTAGGATATGGCTTTTGAACCAGCCTTTGTTAAGAGTCTTTGAGAACAAGATCCGTCTTCTCCCTCCAGAGTCAGAGTGCAGGTTACTCAGTTAGCCCGGCGGTCGGTCGTGGGGAAGGGGCTGGGTAAGCGACAGGGCCTGGGGGCTCAGCTCTTACTGAGATCAGCCTTATTGGCAAGTTGTTTCAAGACTTCTACGATTCTGAAAGAGTGGATTCTGACCGTTGTTTCCAGTTCTTTCCTGCATCATTTTTGCTGATGTCACTCCCAAATCGCAAAACTTTTTAAACATTTGAAAATCCCTCATAGCTCCCCAGTAAACCAATTTATCAAACATTTATGGAGAATTTATAATGCTGTGAGGCTAAAGAAATACTATGACAAAATGTTCCCCCAAGCACTGTGATGAATCCAACAGCACTGGACTCCAAATTAAGTTGTTCATGATTGTGACACTGGTGTGGGGTCCAGAAGCTGCATTTTTAAAAATTATATTACTCTTTTTTGTTGTTGTTGCCAATGGATCTTTTATTTATTTATTTATTTTTATGTGGTGCTGAGGATCGAACCCAGTGCCGCACACACGCTAGGCAAGCACGCTACCACTGAGCCACAACCCCAGCCCAGACGCTGAATGTTTTTTTTTTGTTTTTGGTACCAGGGATTGAACTCAGGAACATTCGACCACTGAGCCACATCCCCAGCCCTATTTTGTGTTTTATGTAGAGACAGGGTCTCACTGAGTTGCTTAGTTCCTCGCCATTGCTGAGGCTGGCTTTGAACTCGTGATCCTCCTGCTTCAGCTTCCCAAAGTGCTGGGATTACAAGTGTGAGCCACCATGCCGGCTCAGAAACTGAATTTTTTTTAAAGGAAATAGTTTTATTCTAAGCCAAATGTGAGTGACCATTCAAATTGCCCTGAAAGAAATGTTCCACTGTGGAAGAGTTTACATAAAAGTCACAGAACAAAAGAAAGTCACAAATGGTCATATTTACCAATTACCCTGGTGGGCACAGAAAGTGGCAGGCTGCAGCAGACCAGGGGGATCTCCAGAGGCTTCAGATGTCACTCTTAGTTTTAGGATGGGTAGAGGCTAAAGATCTGCTAAGCTAAGCGAGATGTTTTCAGAAGTTTGCTTATTAATCATGGAAATGTTAGGTCAGATACAAAAGTTAAGGCAAATGGCAAGTAAAGGGTATAAGCCCCAAATAATTTTTTTTGTGGGGGAGGGCACTATGGATTAAACCCTGGGGGTACTCTACCACTGAGCTACACCCCAGCCCTATCTATCTATCTATCTATCTATCTATCTATCTATCTATCTATCTATCTATCTATCCATCCATCCCCAGGGACTGAACCCTGGGGCATGTAACCACCTAGCCACATCCCTAGCCCTTGTTATATTTTATTTAGAGACAGAGTCTTCCTGAGTTGCTCAGAGTTTCACTGAGTCGCTGAGGCTGGCTTTGAACTTGAAATCCTGCCTCAGCCTCCTGAGCCACTGGGATTACAGGTGTGCGCCACCATGCCTGGCCCTTTTTAATTTTTTGAGACAGGGCCTTGTTAAGTTGCCCAATCTGGTCTCAAATTTGTGAGACCTCCCGAGTCAGCCTTCTTGCCTCAGCCTCCCGAGTCGCTGGCAGGGCATGTATGGGCCACGGCACCCAGCTAACAACCTCCCCATGGTCACCATGAGTACTCAGCGCAGGGGGAGCTGCTGCAGGATCCTGCACAGACACACGGAAGCTGCGGTTGTAGTAAGTGCCCCAGATGGTTCTGATAGAGGGAACCGCTTAGAGCAAAAGGCTCCAGGCCTTCTTCAGCCTACACACAGGCTGCACACTGACGAGAGGCACCGATGTGCCAGAGATGGGGCAGAACGCTGGGCCCGTGGAGCAGCCAGGGAGCACTGCAGAAGACAGAAGGCTCCGGCTCTGGGGCGAGAAGAGGGCTCGAGGGAGCCTGCCCGTAGCCCCGCACAGTCTCCATGCAGTCCTGAGTCCTGTCACTGCCAGGGAATCGCCTTGGGCCTGCTTGGAAGCCATCCCCGCAGACCTTCCCTGAGCCCTGAACTGGCACCTCACTCACGCCCAACAATATCCTTTTCCCTTCACCCTATTTAACGAAGATCACGGTCCCCAAGGCCTCCCGACTTGTGCTTCCTCCACAGAGAGATGTCACACTGGTCATCACCCCCTAAGGACAGTGCCCGAGGAAATGGAGCGCCTGCCCTGGTGGAAGGTACCAGCCCCTCACTGATGACCAGAGGTAACTCCTGTGCTTCCAGCAGGACAGGGAACACGATCACTTCAAAACACATTTGAAGAGCACTCCGCTCCTGACAGGGCCTGCCCTCAGGAGCAGCCACCAGGGCTCCGTGGTGGAGCACCGTGGTGGAGGCCTGGGGATCCGTCCCCAGCACCTCAAACAGCAAACACCTTTAAAGAAGAAAAACTGCTTACCAGATCTAACAGACTGGAGCTTTATCAGAGCTGCACCAAATTAGGGGAAGGAGCTCCTCAAATCCATCGCCCAGCAGCCCTCTGTCCCTCAAGATGGGAGGGGTGCTGGGAAGCTGTTTGCGGAGTTCACAGCCTAGAGGCCGGCTCGCTAGGAGACTGAGCCTCCTTACCGGACTGCAGGACCCTGTCCTCCTCCCACACCTCGCCCGTCACCAAGGCCTGTGTGAAGTACATCAGGTCTGGCTTTCACAAGAACACCACAAGGGGCTGGGCTGGGGCCAGGGGCAGGGCGCTCGCCTAGCCGTGTGAGGTGCTGGGTTCGTGCCTCCGCACCACATAAAATAAGTAAATAAAATAAAGGTATAAAAAAAAGAAAGGGAAATCACAAGGCCTTTTAGGCCACAAAACAATCTCTTTTTTTAAAAAATTGTTTTTAGTTGTTGATGGACCTTTATTTTATTTATTTATTTGTGGTGCTGAGAATGGAACCCAGTGCCTCACACGCGCTGGGCAAGCGCTCCACCACTGAGCCAGAAAACAATCTTCACAGTTTAGAAAATGAAACAATTCCTTGCATCTTATCAGATCATAATGAGATGAAATCAGAAATCAACAGCAAGAAAAACCACAGAAACATTTGGAGGTCAAACAACACGCTTTTGAATGATGATTGAGTGACAGAAGAAATTAGGAGAGAAATTTAAAAATTCTTAGACTCCAATGAGAATCATGATACAACATACCAGAAACTCTGGGACGCTATGGAGGCAGGTGTAGGGGGAAAGTCTACACAAGAACATCAGAAAGATCCCAGACAGCCTAAGGGTGACTTGCAAGGCCCCTGTAGAAGAATAAAGCAATTCCAAAAACAGCAAAACGAAGGTTTCAGAATAATTAGGATCAGAGCCAAAAATCAATGAAATTGAGAATAAAAAACAATTCAAAGGATCAATGAAACACAGTTGGTTCTTTGAAAAGATAAACAAGATTAAACTCTTAGCCAAACTAATCAAAAGAAAAAGAAATAAGATCCAAGTTAATAAAATTAGAGATGTAAAAGAAGAAATAATCACAGACATCACTGGCATCCAGAGATCATTACTGCCTATTTGAAAACTTACACTCCAACACACTGGAAAATCCAGAAGACATGACAAATTTCCAGACATTATGGCCTAATAAATCAAACCAAAGGACACAGAAAACCTACGCAGATCAGAACAGGTAGCGCATTGAAGCAGTGATAAAAAGCCTTCCATCCAAGAAAGACCCGTGGCCAGGTGGATGCCCACCTGAACTCCAGACCTTTGAAGAAGGACGACTGCCATTCCTCCTCAAATAATTCCATAAAACAGGTAGTAGGGGCACTCTTCCCAGTTCAGCCTATGAAGGCAGCACCACCTGTAGGAGCATCTCCATACCTTCAACCCCTCCCTTCCACCTTCCCCCATTCTATGCTAATAGACTGTGTGCTTGCCAAAGAGCACCCCTTTATTTGTGACCTTTGGACCTGACTGGTCCAAGAGTGCATATAAGCTTCTGTAGTTCCTGGAATAAACAGTGTTTCTGCGTCACACTGGGGCAGAGCAGATTCTTTTACCTACACCCCGGGGCCTGCGGAATTTGGCTCCACGGACCACCACCATCCAGAGAGACCCCATATCGTCTTCCTCCCTGAAGATCCCTTCCTCGTCTTTTCTGGACCCCAACTCGTCGAGCAGAACCCACATGGCACCCCCCCAAACCCCCCTTTTAGCAGTAACCACCCTGATGCCAAGATCAGGTAGGGCCTGCGCTGGGGCTCACTGGCAGAGTGCTTACCTAGCAGGTGTGAGGCACTGGGTTGCATCCTCAGCACCACGTAAAAATAAATAAATGACTGAAATAAAGGTACTGTGTCCATCTGCAACTTAAAAAAAAAAAAAAAAGATAAGGGCATGTCAAGAAAAGAAAGCCACAGACCAGTACCCTGGTGAGCACGTGGAAAGCTACGCCCCGTCACGCCATCACCACAAGGAGAAACCACTACGCACCCATCAGACGGCCACATGCAAAACAGACGAGACCAAATACCAAACGCTGACAAGGACGGGGAACAAGCGGGTGTCGCCCATGGTTGGGGGGAGCACAACAGCACAGCTGCTTCTGGAGGCGGCGGGGCAGCTTCTCACTAGACACACCTCACCACAAGACCCAGCAATCGCGTGTCCTGGAATTCTCACACACACACACCCCTGAATGAATATTTTTAACAATTTATTCAGAACTGCCAAAATTCAGAAGCATCCACAATGTCCTTCAGTGGAGGAATGGATAAAGAAAACTGAAACGCATACACAGAATAGCACACGATGCCTAAGGAACACCCACCGGGCCATGACAAGACAGAGGAACCTTAAGTGCATGTTACTAAGTGAAAAAGGCCAACCTGAAAATGCCACGCACCACAGGATTCTAACTACAACATTCTGGAAAAACTACAGTGGTCACCAGTAAAAATCGGTGGTCACCAGGGATCAGGAGGAAAGGGTGAATGGGTGCACACAAAGGGGTTCAGCCAGTTAAGACACTCTGCGTGGAACCGCAATGGTGGGTACATGTCAGCACATACCCATCAAGACCCAGGGAATGCACATCACCACACGTGAACTATGAATTTCAGGGACGATGGAGCCACATTACAGGCTCACTGACTGTAGCGGGTACATCAGCCTGGTGTGAGTTTTGATATCAGGGAATGCTGTGCAGGTCTGAGGCAGGAACTCTGCATTCTGTTGCATTTAAACCTCACACTGCTCTATGAAACAAAGCCCAGAGTGGTTGCACCAATCTGCAGTCCCACCAGAAATGCATGAGTGTACCATTTTGCCAACATCCTCACCAACACTTACTGCTATTTGATTCTGCAAATTGGTGCAACCACTCTGGAAAGCAGTATGGAGATTCCTCAAAAAACTTGGAATGGAAGCACCATTTGACCCAGTCATCCCACTCCTAGGTTTATACTCAAAGGACTTAAAATCAGCATAATACACCAATGCAGCCACATCAATATTTATAGCAACTCAATTCAAAATGGCTAAGTTATGGCACCAAGGTGGCCTTTAACAGATGAATGGATAAAGAAAATATGGTATATATATATATATATATATATATATATACACATAATGGAATATTACTCAGCCATAAAAAAGTATGACTCTATGACATTTGCTGGAAAATGGATGAATCTGGAGACTATTCTAGTAAGCAAAATAAGCCAACCCCAAAGAACCAAAGGTCAAAAGTTCTCTGTTAATTCTGCCATCTGTGAGGGCGCAAGAAGGCACAATCTATTCTAAGGCACAATCTTTTCTAAGCAGAAAGCAGGCCCTCAACAGACACTCAACAGCCGGTGCCTGATCTTGGACTTCCCATCCTCCAAAACTGGGAAATCAATTCCTCAACTATACACATCCAGTTTATGTTACTTTGCAACAGCAGCCCAAATGAACCAAGACGCACCCTCAAACGCTTATGCCTATTAAAATTAGTTTTAGAAACCACTACAATCCCAAGGTCCTTAATTTTTATCATTTAAATTTTTATAATAAATTTTTATAATATAATCCATTTTTCTTTTGAAAACAAATTTGAAACTTTGCAATTGCAAAACACCTGAAGTTTTACTTTACTTTTCTTTGTTAAATCCAAGCAAAATTAAATGTTGCCTCAACCAGAGCCACTTTCTTTTAAGTACTTTATATACCAAGATTCCGTATATTTAATTTGACCTGCTAATAAAAGAAGTTTGAAAGCAAATGACCTACAGGGTAAAATTCAAGATCTTTAGCATAAAATTTAAAGCCCTGCAAAGCTGGACTCCACCAACTCTCAAGACTTCTGTCCCTCTACCTCCTGCCTGGACACGAACTCCCTGTGTTCCGTCCTGACACCACATCATCGCTCGCCTTCATTGATCTGCTCCTATTATAATTTCCCAATTACAACTGTCTTGTTTAGTTTGTACTGATTTTTCAAAATTTATATTATCCCATGAGAAAACAGCACCACATTCTGGGCCCAGATGGGCCTGTGCTTGGGTGGCTCCCTGCAGATCGGGAGGGCAAGGCCACGGGTCTGCCCCAGCTGGGTGCAGCTGTTCCTCAGGCAGGTCTGAGACCCGAGGCCGGCCAGGGGTCAGGCCACAGAAGTCTTCGCCTCACTTCCTCCTTTGGGACACTGGAGACCAAAGGCAGACACGGGCAGCCCCAGGAGGGACATCCCTGGCAGAGCTCCTTTGGCTAAGGAAATGGAAACACATCCTGGAAGTCGGGGAGGAGCTATAGCACCTCAGCCTGGTCACCCAGGAGCACAGCATCCCCGAGTCAACTCCAGACGCTCTTCGCTTATCTGCTGGACTCCACTTTCTTCAGGTCACTGGCTCTCAACTGGGCCTGGGGCAGTATTTTGGCCCCTGGGGGCACATTTGTTGAGGTCTGAAAACATTTTTGGCTGTCATGAGCGGGGCAGGGCGGTGTGGGCTATCAGCATCTGTCGAGAAGAAACCAGAGCAGTGATGCTGCTAAGCAGGGTCGTACAGGACAACCCAAGAAAGAATCATCTGGCCCAACACGCCAGCAGCACCGAAGCTGCAGAAGCTTTGCTCCCAGTGCCCAGACTGGCTCAGGCCGCCCCTTGGCTGGACTCCCCGCGGTTCTCAGAGTGCACTGGGTGTGCACTGTGTCTCGTGACTTCATGTTTCTTTAGGACAAAGACCTTTTACCTCCGGGCACTGACACAGGCCCTGGCCTGCAGCAGGTGCTCAATGAAACAGCAGGGACTGCCTCTGCCGTCCCAGTGTCCAACCTACTCCTCTGGAAAGAGGAGCCCCAAGTCTGCTTGGGACACGGTCACACACTGTATCTCCCACCCCTTCCGGCAGCTGTAAATGGCCACAAGCAAGAACTGCCCTTGGCGGTCTCTAGGAAGCCAGTGCTGCTCCTCGCAGAGCACCTCACCCTGCGTGCAGCACGCAGACGACCGAGCAGCTCGGGCTTGGGGAGGACGGAGCCAGGGCGGGACGGAGGCAGGGCGGGACGGAGCCAGGGCGGGACAGAGCCAGGGCGGGAAGGCTCTGATGCCAGGCGGGCAAGGGTAGGTTTTTTTCCTTTGCTCCAGGTCAGATTCCTGGTTTTTCTCTGCCTGACAGACTGGAAGCCACAGGGTGTGGCACTCACGTGCTGAGCTGTCCTCTCATCCTTACCACTGCTATTATCTTTTCAGTCCAAACTTAATTGTGCTTAAACTTTGCTATATCTTTTCCACTCCAGGACTCGACAGCAATTCTTTTCTGAATTGCAGCTGTGATTCCTGTATTTGCTCTACTTAAGGGTCACCACTGTATTACTCTGCCTTTCTAGTTTTGCCCTCTGACCTAGAACTACTTATTTATCCAGGTAGTGTTCTCCGATCACAAGGAGTTGAGCAGCAGAAACAAGTACACACTCCAAGAACTTCCCGAGCCTCCTGGTGGAAACCGCTCATGGGCAGGCCTGGGGGGAGGCAGGGACAACAGCGGGAGCCTTGCTTCTGCTTCCTGCTTAAAACGCTTGAGGAGTGGTATAAACAAATTCAGCAAAGTGGCAGGACACAGACCAACTGCATCCCTACACATCAGTGATGAGACAACTGAACGAGAAACCAGGAAACTCCCATTCACAATAGCCTCAAAAAATATTTGGGAATGAATCTAACAAAAGAGGTGAGAGACCTCTACAATGAAAAGACAACTCTGAAGAAACTGAGGCAGACCTCAGAAGACAGAAACCTCCCATGTTCTGGGACAGGCAGAATTAACACAGTCAAAATGGCCATATTACCAGAACACTGCACAGATTTAATGCCATTCCTATTACGGTTTCCAAAGCAGTCATAAAATTCATTTGGAAAAATAAGAGGCCCAGAACAGCCAAAGCATCCTCAGTGAGCAGAATGAAGCAGGAGACATCACAACACCAAATGTTAAGTCACACTCCAGAGCTCCGTACCAAGAGCAGCATGGCAGTGCACCAGACAGACATGGACACCAATGGTGCAGAACAGAAGCCACAGAGACACCCTACACACGCAGTCACCTCACACTAGATACCTCACACTAGACACGGGCGCCAGAGACACCCCATATGCACACAGTCATCTCATACTAGACAAAGGTGCCATGAACACACACTGGAGATCAGACAGCCTCTTTAACAAATGGTCCTGGGAAAACTAGAAACCCATATGTAGCAAAATGAAATTAAGCCCATATCTCTCAACCTGCACAAAACTCAACTCAAAGTTGATCAAGAACCTGAGCCTTAGACCAGAAACCCTGCACTTACTAGAAGAGCAAGTAGGTCCAACTCTCCACCATGTTGGCCTAGGAAGCAGCTTCCTCAACAAGACTCGTAAAGTGCAAGACGTAAAATCAAGAATCAGTAAATGGGATGGAATCAAACTAAAAAGCTTTTCACAGCAAAGGAAACCATAAGAATGTGAAGAGACAGCCTGCAGAATGGGAGAAAATCAGTGCCACCTATACCTCAAGAACTCAAAACACCAAAAAAACAAACAACCCAATCAATAAATGGGCAAGGGCTAGGATTGTAGCTCAGTGGTAGAGTGCTTGCCTCGCAAGCGTGAGGCACTGGGTTCGATCCTCAGCACCACATAAAAATAAATAAATAAAGTAAAAATATTGTGTCCATGTACAACTAAAAAAATATTTAAAAATAAAAATAAATAAATAAATGGGCAAAGGAACTGAACCGGCATTTCACATAAGAAGAAATACAATCAGTCAACAAATGTATGAAAAAATGTTCAACATCTCTAGCAATTAGAGAAATGCAAGTTAAAACTAAAATGAGATTTCATCTCCACTCCAGTCAGAATGGCAGTTATCAATAACACAAGTAAAAATAAATGTTGGTGAGGATGTGGGGGAAAGGCACACTCATACAATGCTGGTGGGACTGCAAGTTGGTGCAAACACTCTGAAAAGCAGTATGGAGATTCCTTAGAAAAGTTGGAATAGAACCACCGTTTGACCCAGTTATCCCACTCCCTAGTATATACCCAAAGGACTTAAAATCAGCATACTATAGTGATGTGGCTGCATCAGTGTTTATAGCAGCTCAATTCAAAATAGCTAAGCTATGGAACAAACCTAGATGCCCTTCAACAGATGAATGGATAAATTAAATGTGGTATATATACACAATGGAATATTACTCAGCCATAAAGAAGAATTGGAATTATGGCATTTGCTGGTAAATGGATGAAAATTTTTTAAAAATATATTTTAGTTATACATGGACACAGTGTCTTTGTTTATTTATTTTTATGTGATGCTGAGGGTTGAACCCAGTGCCTCACACGTGCGAGGCAAGCACTCTGCCACTGAGCCACAACCCCAGCCCATGGATGGAAATGTTAAGTGGAATACACCAGTCCCCAAAAACCAAGGCTGAATGTTCTCTCTGACATGCAAATACTGACTCTCAGCAGGTGAGATAGCAGGGGACTGGAGGTTCACCAGACTGAACAGGAGGGAGTAGCAACAGCGAGGCGCTAAGCAGCTCAGTGAGACCCTATCTCTAAATAAAATACAAAATAGGGCTGCGGACGTGGCTCAGTGTCAAGTACCCCAGAGTTCAATCCTCGGTAACCACCCATCCTCCCCGCGAAAAAGACCCATTAAAAAAATGTTTGATGGGGCTGAGGTTGTGGTTCGGTGGCACAGCGCTTGCCTCGCACATGTGAGGCACTGGGTTTGACCCTCAGCATCACATAAAAAAACAAAAATAAAGACACTGTGTCCATGTATAACTAAAAAAAAATTAAAAAAAAATGTTTGAGGAGTGGTATCTTGGAGGACGTGGGAGGGTGCTGGACCCAACCTAGGCTTCATATGCCAGGCAAGTGCTCCCCCAAGTGCTTCTGTCTCTGAAACTGGAATTGACCAGAGAAGGAAGAGGCACTGACTGGAAACAGCTGGGAGTCTCCAAGCCCAGCCAAGGCGAGGATCACGCTCCCAGCTGGCAAGATGAGGCGGGCAGAGCTGTGAAGGCTGGCCCACATCACTATTCTCAACACGTGACCTGTGTTCCTGGGCCACCTGGCACATCTGCCAGCCTTCGGGCTGCCCAAATATTTTGAAGTACTGTCATACTCAATAACATTAAAGCAAGTATTAAGAAACTGATTTTAAACAATTTTCTCAAAAGAAAAAAAAGTGTGTGCGCACAGGAATAAGCACACAGGCCGAGGGACCCTGAGGAATGAATCTGACGTGGTAACGGACATGCAGCATTTACAACTCGTCCTGAAGGAACAGCCGCTGCTGCCTGGTCCTCGAACTAGCAGTCCTCGAGAGCAGGCATTCAGTCTTAAAGAGGAAGTATGTGCTAATTTAGACTCTACTAAAGGTCCGCTCTCGTTTGTTTTATGTTGGAATTGTGGGTAAGATTTATTTCAAAACAGGGTTCAAATGTCATTTTTCAATTTTTTTTTTTTTGGTACCAGGGATTGACCTCAGGGCACTCAACTACTCAGCCACACCCCCAGCCCTATTTTGTGTTTTATGTAGAGACAGGGTCTCACTGAGTTGCTTAGCGCCTGGCTGTTGCTGAGGCTGGCTTTGAACTCAAGATTCTCCTGTCCCAGCCTCCCTAAGTGCTGGGATTACAGGCGCATGCCACCGCCCCAGCTCCATTTTTCAATTTTGTTTTTAAGTTTACAAAAAACACATGTACTCTGGGCCGGGATTGTAGCTCAGTGGTAGAACGCTTGCCTCGCATGTGTGAGGCCCTGGGTTCGATCCTCAGCACCACATACAAAGAAATAAAGATATTGTGTCCATCTACAACTAAAAAAATATTTAAAAAAAAAAAAACACATGTACTCTATCAGAAGGTTTAAAATTAAAAGGTTCAAAATAATGCCAAATGCTGGCAAAGATGAGAGGCAATTAGAACACACTCATTTACAATACAAACATGCACAAATGATATGCTTTGGAAAATCTTAAGGAAGCATGTTTTATAAAGTGTGTGTGTGTGCTACAAGCATGTACGTAGGATTCAATAATTGTCATTGGCATATACTCAAAAATAAAGAAATACACTCAAAAAAATGTTCCACAAGGGCTGGGGTTGTGGCTCAGTGGTGGCGTGCTTGCCTAGCACGTGTGAGGGGCACTGGGTTCGATCCTCAGCACCGCATAAAAAAAATACATTCTGTCCACCTACAACTAAAAAATAAATATTTAAAATAAAAACTAACGTCCAAATGTGTTCTTAGCAACTTTATCCACAACAGCTCCAAACAGACACAGCTCAAAGCGTCCATCAACGGAGGCATCAATCAACTGTGGTGCACTACCTAGTAGTGACAGTGCAGGAACTATCGCCACTTAGAATTCCACGAGTGAGGTTCAAACACAACATTGAGTAAAAGAAGCCAGGCACAAAAAAATATGCACGTCTGCATATAAATGAAGTTAAAGAACAAGCAAGACAGCCCAAGGAGACTGAGGGCAGCACAGGGCGGCTCAGGGAGCAGCTGACAGGGAGCAGACGCAGGGCCTCTTGGCTGCTGGGGCTCCCGACTCCTTGACGTGCGAGGTGTGCACACGTGTGGCCACGAACACGTGTGAGCACAGGTGTGAGCACGGGCACACACCTGCCAGGTGATGGAGCCCAGCCGGGGGCCTCCATCCCACAGAGGGACGCTAAGGTCGTTCCCTGCTGAGGTTCACCGCCTCGGGGTCCCCTGGACTCCCCCGTGTTCGCGTCCACCTTAAGCACAGCAGGTGTAAGTGCACACGGCCTCTCACTGCCCGTCCCCAGGATCTAACTGAGCCTCTCTTTAATCCCCATGGGGAGAGCTCAGAGGTGTCGCTGGCCTCTTTAACAGAACCAGCAGCAGAGTGCCTAGGCCAGCATACGCCGCCAGGAGGCCAGCCCTCAGCCCTGGTGTCAGCAGGGACTGGCTCCCGAGCCCGCAGAGCACACTGTGCGGAGCTCAGTCCCTTACGTGGAATGGGCAGCTCTGGCACTCAACCTACTCACATCCTCCCTTGTATTTCAGAACCATCTCTAGATTACTTATAAGATCTAACCCAGGGTCAACGCTACGTGAACAGCTGTTGTACTGCGTTGTTCGGGGGAAGACGACAAGGGAAAGGCAGGTGCATACTCAGCATGATTTCTTCCAAATACTCTTGACCCGCAGGTGGTTGAATCCACAGAGGCAAAACCCAGGATGGGGAGAGGCAACTGTGCTTACCTGTGAGCACAGCTGATTAAAAATCCATCACAGGGGCTGGGGTGCGGCTCAGCGGTGGAGCGCTTGCCTAGCAATTGAGGCGCTGGGTTCGATTCTCAGCACCACATGTAAATAAACAAAATAAAGGTCCACTGACAACTAAAAAAAACACTTAACAAAAATCAATTACAGTTTATTATCTGGAAAGAACAATAAAAAAAGTGCAATGACAGTGACTATGACTGTAATTTTCTTTGAATCAATAAAAATAGTCTAGAGTCACTGTAATGATGATAGCTAATAATTTACAAATCACCAACGACTGAGAGCTGGGTACTGGCAGGCAGGTGCTCCCTGGAGACGGTCTGCGCCCAGTCGGCATCTACCAGACAAGTCACACACGGGAAGGGAGGAAGACCTCTGCGGTGGAAGAGCCAGGGCTCACGCAGGTGGCACGCTGCCCTTTCTTTCTTACAGGGGTGCACATGGCTTTGATAAATGAAAAAAGACCAAAGTAAAATAAAACTTTACCCAAATTTTCCTCAACGAGGAGACACCACCTGAATGTAACAGCAGTCCCCACTGTCCCCTCCTCCTCGTGCAGTCACCACTCAGGCTTCGGTGCTGGTGCTCTGCAGCCATCCGCTCACGGAAAGGCAGCAGAAGGCACCGTCGGCAAGAGGCCGCGGTCGCTGTCCGCAAGGGCTCGCACCTGAGGAGCTGTGTGAGGACAAGGCCTTCCACGGTGGGGACTCGAGCCCCCAGGGAACAGCAAGAGAAAGCAGACCTGCCACTGCCCAGAAGGGTGCTCACTGCACAGGGCAAAGTGCCTGGAAAACCACAGGTGCTCAGCAAGATCCGGGCGTGGACCCAAGTCCTGGCGTGGCATCTGGACATGAGCACACCACCTCACCCTTTCCATGACCTTGTCTTATCTGTGAAAGGTGCAGTGCCTTTCTTATTGCTATGCTTAACATTTTAAAATGCTTGATACTCCCTAAGTGCTCACTGACGTGGCAGGTGCGTTCCCTGTGTTCCTAAATCCACACAAAAGCCAGCTCCTGTTGTTTGCGAACACACCTAGAAATCAGAAGGCACAGCCAATAGTACGGAACCATGGCCTCTGAGGCCTGAGGTCAGTGAGAAAGACCTTTCGCTGCCTGTTAATTGGTTTGCATTCACCTCACAAACACAAAGGACCACGATACTATAAATGGACAGATTATATAAACAGCAGAGTATATAGAAAAGTGGCAGAGAATCGATGAAAAGAAAACTCACCATTGAAGCTACACCTGCTCCAGAAGAGGCCTGAAGTTTACATATATAAAAAGCACATCCACGCCCACACACGCATCCATGCACACACACGCACACACGTCATCGGCTGGACCCGGGGTGAAAGGTAAGAACGTGACCACACTCACTTGGACAGCGACACTCCCCCAGCTTTCCCAATCATCTCTTCGTGGTGCAGCACTGAGTGGTTCCACGGGATGTGCAGGAACTTCAGCAGCGTCCTCATCCACCGCTCAGGATGGAGGACAAGCTGCTCGTAGTGGACCAACATGCACTTCTTGTACCCGACCTCCATGCACTGGTTGTACATCGTCTCTATGGCACGATTCCACTTGGCCAAACAGTCCCTGTAGCTGTTCAGGTCAAAGCCCGCGATGGTAACTTTCCGAGAAATCATTGAATGTACGGATGCCCGGCCATCTCGAACCATCAGGAGAAACTTGGCATTGGGGAACAACCTAGCAAGGTAAGTTAAGGATTTCAGGGCAAAAGGGTCTTTGTTACATAAGTACGGGGCCGGCTCCCCATGCTTCACGATGATCTCTAGTAAGAAGGCTTGCATGGCAGAGTCCAGCACTTCGTCAGTGACACCAGCCTCGTCCAAGCGGATCTTCTCTTTGCTGGACCGCGACCACATCTGCTTCAGGGCCAGGATGCGAGGAATGACCCTGGTTTCCTCCCCACAACGAATGTCGGGGTGTGCATCCAGCATGGCCCTCATGAGTGTGGTCCCACTCCGAGGTACGCCCCCGACGAATATCAAAGGCATGTCCTTGTGGTAGGCGAGGCTTCGGTTGGCCTTAGCGTCCAGGCTGGTTCGCACGGTAGCCTTTGTGCTCTCCAATCTGACTGGCTGGCTCCGTTCCTCTATTCGGTGATGGCATTCCATGGCATGCTGGCCCAAGTAAAATACTGTCACAGAACTGATCACCAGACATGCCAATAGTAAATTCTGCTTCAGTTTTCCAACCATCTTGATGTGGTTATCTTGTTATTAAACAAATACTTTGCTCAAAATGATTTTCAAAACATGTTCAGGCCATGGAGATTCTACTTCAGAAAGATGATTAATATCTAGTAAGAAAAGGAAAAAGTGTATTTATCATCACGTTATGATAGTTTAGTCACCAGTAACTGACCACTGCACCCTAGGGAGGCAGAAGCCGAAGCAGCCCTGCACTGTCAGCACACAGTGAGCATGAACGAGAGCAGGACGTCCGCACTGGGCTGGGCTGTGCTCCATGGCCGGCACCTGCCCAGCACACACGAGGCCCTTGCTCAATCCTCAAAACAGTATGCATGAGTAAGTAAGTAACCAGAAACAGCTTTTCTTAATGTAACAGATCTGACACACCAGCAGTCGATTCTGCTTGGGATGCCTACATACCAGGCACAGGAGGGGAAGATATACACAAGCGAAGACACCCAGGCACGTGTGGCGTCCCACCCAAGGCTGACCCTGTACTCAGGTTTGCTTCATCCCCACATCTATCTCACATTCTAATATGATGAGAAACCACTAAAAAGATGAGATGGAACTTCCGAATCCTCAGCAGAGTGTCCACCCCACTGTTCCCTGAGGCACCGCAGACCAGAAACCTGCACTCCACTAGGACAGACTGAAAGGGGAGCAATGTGGAACCTCTGCTCTCAGAAGACAAAGTCTTCAAACAGATATGCAAACAGTGACAATAACGTGTGTCAGTGCCTCCAAGAAACGCACAGAGGGACAAGGCAGCAATAGGAAAAGGGCACAGGCCAGCGGCAGAGCCCGAGGGCTTGACAGGGCGCACACGTCCAGGAGCACTGGGGCCATTCCTCGGTGCTTACGTGCAGGTCTGCGCCTGAGCCCTGGAAGAAGCGGTGAGGTTTGGACTCGAGGCACTCCAAGCTGCAGATGCCCAGTGAGCAGAGCTGGGCACTTACGTAAACAGCTGGAGCTGCTGGTCCAGCGGGATCCAGGGCCCACCCTGGGGAGCAGACAGCACCCTGACCACACTCAGGCTAAGACACCATGACAGTAGCTCCAGGGTCAACTCGGCCAGGCCATGGTGAGCACCTGTTCGGTCAAACAACAACACAAATGTTGTTGGAAGAATTTTCAGATGTGACTAACATTTAAATCGACAGAGTCTGAGCCAAGTAGATCACCCTTCATGATACAGGAGGGCTTCACCCGTTAAAGGCTCTAAGAGATGAATTTTTACCAAAAAATTAGAAAGTAGAAAATCTCAAGACAACACAAAAATGCTGCCGGGGCTTCCAGTCTGCCACACCTGCCTGGCTGTCCTGTGGACTTCAGGCGTGCCAGCCTCCCTCTCTCCTGTCCATGTGTCCCCTACACAGATGCTCTCGGTTCTGCTTTTCTGGAGAGCAACACAGTAGGTATAGCTGGGGAAATGACAACTCCAGAGCAAGAACACATTCTGAGAGGCAGGACTTCCAGCAATTCCTCTACCTAAAACCAACTGCAAAGCTGGATGAAACCGATTCAAAAAACAAGACAAAAACAAAAAATCCCCACAAACCAAAAACAAAACATTCAGTGCTCTGGAAATCAGTCAAGGGATACAAGAACCTAAGAAGAACGTGTGTTTGACCCTGTGAACACTGGGTGGGAACTACCAGGTGGAGCTCCTCCGCTCAGTAGGCGCAGAGGCTTGGCAGAGCAGGGAGGCGGGTGAGCAGCAGGAGCGGCTGCGGCTGCAGTGCTGAGCTGCACGTGCCCACGACCAGGAGGCAGGCCAAGCAGTGGACAGCCAGTGAAGGCACCAAAAGCTGTGGAGAAGCAGGAAGTGGCTCAAGGGGCGGCCGTGCACCAGGGAGAGGGAAGGTGGGTGAGAGATGCAGCCGGGCAGGCACGGGGCCACGTCCCTGGGTCACATTGGGCATGTGAGGTTTTACTATGCAGTGAAGCACAACTGACCTAAAGATCTTAAACCAGCAGCTACTTGATCTGATTAGGTTTATAAAGGCCCTCCAAGAAGGCTGGGACCAAGGGGAGGCTCTGGAGGACAGGGAGGAGAAGTCCACTCAAGCCATTATCAAACAAAGGCCATCACTTGTTTCTAGAAGTGACAATAGCTACTGGTGGGGACAGCCACTGATAGGCAAGTGCCCTGTCGAGTGCTCGTGGGGAAGGCGCAGTTTTGAGGACTGCCTGCCTAGTTCCCACCACAGGCACAGAGCAGCAGGTTCCCAGCTCCACCTGCTAGGGTTTGACACTAGGGACTCCATTTTGATGTCACAAAGACAAGGTGGTACTATCACGAAAGCAGGCATACAATGAATGGAACAGAACTGGGTCCAGACATAAAACCTTCCATTTATGGCAAACTGATTTTTGACAAGGGTGCCAAGACAATTCAAAGAGCAAGAACATTCTTTTCAACAAATGGTGTGCAGACAACTGGACACCCACAAGCAAAAGAATGAAGGTGGATACCTCCTCAAACACTCACAAAAATCAACTCAAATGAACCAAAGCCCTAAAGGTAAGAGCTAAAACTATAACACACTTAGAAGAGGTGCAAATCTTTGTGGTCTTGAGTTAGGCAACAATTTCTTAGATATAACACCAAAAGTACAAGTCACAAAGAAAAAAGAGACAAACTGGACTTCATTAAAAGTAAACACTTCCGGGCTGGGATTGTAGCTCAGCGGTAGAGCGCTTGCCTCGCGTGCATGAGGCCCTGGGTTCGATCCTCAGCACCACATACAAAGCAATAAAATAAAGACATTGTGTCCATCAACCAAAAAAAATTAAAAAAAAAAAAAAAAAAAGTAAACACTTCTGTGCATCAAAAGACACCAAGAAGAAGCCGGGCGTGGTGGTGCACACCTGTAACCCCAGCACTTTGGGAGGCTGAAACAGGAGAATCTCAAGTTCAAAGCCACCTTCAGCAATGGTGAGACCTGTCTCTACATAAAACACAAAATAATAGGACTGGGATGTGGCTTGGTGGTAGAGTACCCCCAGGTTTAATCCCCAGTACAAAAAAAAGTATTCTTATTGGGTCTTTCAGTCACAGCAGTAAAAAAGCTAACTAAAACAGTGAGTATAGGATTTGTTTGGGAGTGACAGACATTTTAAACCTAGATGGTGGGGAATAGTATGGCATCTCACTAATGCTGGTTTTTTTTTAAAAAATCCTAACTCAACAGCGGCTACAGTGAGCACACTGACTATGCCGAGTGGTAGTGAGGAGCAAACGGACTCACGTGTTGCTGCTGGGAAGGCATGACACACCTACTCTGAAGAGGGGTCTGGTAGATTCTTTTATTTTTTGGTACCTTGGATTGAACTGAGGCTGGCTTTGAACTGGGGATTCTCCTGCCTCAGCCTTCAAGTGGCTGGGATTACAGGCGTGAGCCACTGCACTCTGAACTTTGGTAGATTCTAACAAACATAAACATAAACTTACCATGCAAACCAACAATTGCATTTCCCGATTATCACAGGAAAATTAAACTTGTGTTCACACAAAACCTGCACATCCATGTCTACCGCACTCTAGTCACAATCACCAAAACCTGGAAACAAACCAAATTTCCTTCAGTAGGTGAATTTGGGTGAACTGTGGTACATCCATTGCTGGAATACTACTCAGCAATAAAAAGGAAAAAATCCCTGATACATAACAACTTGAATGAACCTCAAAGGCATCGTGCTGAGGGAGAAACCAGTTTTAGAGCAGAGTGTGCACACCTGCAGTCCCAGCTACTCAGAAGGCTGAGGCAGGAAGAAGGCTTCAGTCCAGGATTTCAAGGGCAGTCTGAGCAACCAGGGAGACCCAGTCTCAAAGAAAGAAAGAAGAAAGTTTTTTTAAAAAAGTGCCACTCTGAAAAAAAAAAAAAAAAAAAAAGGAAGTTAGCTGGGCGTGGTGGCTCAAGCCTGTAATCCCAGCACTTAGGGAGGCTGAGACAGGAGAATCACGAGTTCAAAGCCAGCCTCAGCAAGGGCGAGGCACTAAGCAACTCAGTGAGACCCTGTCTCTACATAAAACACAAAATAGGGTGGGGATGTGGCTCAGTGGTCAAGTGCCCCTGAGTTCAATCCCCAGTGCCAAAAAAAAAAGGGAAGTTAATACCACTATTATCAAAAACAAAACAAAACTATGTTCAGTGGTAGAGCACAAGCTTAACAGGATGAGGCCTGGGGTTCAATTCCCAGTATAAAACCCCCAGAAAACCACAGTTCAGTGAATGCACGCACAGTGTGTCTATAAAAGGATATTGAACACAGGGAGTGTTCTGGATAACAGAACTATTGTTATCCAGCCAGAACTGTGGTTGTGCTGGCTGTCGTGGCAATCATACATACTATACATACAATCACACTATGCTGTAAGTCACAGGGCTTGCACAAAAAAGCCAATTTTACTATATGGTAGTTTTAAAACCATTTAAATTTGAACAAAGCAAACAAAGCTCAACTTAGAGAGAAGTACACACAGGAAGCAATAAACTCTAACCATGGTAGATGTCGCTTCAGATAGTTACACAGGAATGATTTCTCCAGTACATTCCATTTGTTTCAGAGAACTGCATGAGCACGCTACGTGAAAACATAGGAATGATCACACATCACTCAAAATGGTAAAGCTCTGTGGTAAAACGTTGCATTAACCATATTTTAGATTATACTTAACTTGGCAACTTGACATGTTAGAATTCAATATGTGACAAATGACTCAACTTCTTTAAAAAATTACCATAGTAACGATTAAAAGTCAACTGTACAAAAACAAGGTAACTCTTCTCTGAAATCAGCTACAAAACATCCACCAATCAATAACCTTGCCTCTAAATAACTAAAGCGGCAACCAGCAGTGCCTGACACTTCCCCCAACTTCCCAGCGGAAGGAAGGCTCTCCCGCTCAGACTCTCCTAATATACCCTAATAATGCAAGTCACTTCTGCCCCAGTGTGGCCCATAAGCAATCAGTTCTGCAGCACACCTGCTGGATGCCCCTGAGTCACTCAGTTCTAACACTGCATAGTGGTAGCTTCAGAGCCACAGCTGAGGGTGCAGGCCTGCCACACTGCCCCCCCCCCCCACTTCAGATGTCAGTCTCAAGCCCCAAAAACTTCAGACCTACACTTCTGACCATGTGGCTACACACACAGCCTCCCACACTCTTGCCCCATCTTGGGTTTGACTAGGTTGCTATAAAGGCTCAAGAGAATTCAGGGGAAACCTGTTTACTGGTTTATGATAAAGAAGATCACAAAGGACACAGATGAGATACGCAGGACAAGGTCTGGGAAGGGGCGTGGGGGTTCAGGCTTTGTCCTGGTGCATGAGCTGACATCTGAAACCTCCACGAGCCAGCTACCCACACACTGTCTGAACCTTGTCCTGCAGGTTCTCATGGAGGCTTCACTGAGGCAGGGACGGCCACGCAGAATGGAACTGGACAAAGGGGGTCACCTGACACAGACAGGCTACGTGCAGAAGGCAGGCAAGCCTGCCCATGTCCCGCTTGGCCTTTCCATCACCTTTCCAGAAGCAAGACTCCTTTTGAATCAGGATCTAAGATCTGCTGCCAGACAACATAAATCAGAAATTTCCCATGGACAGTTCCAGGACAGTAATATTAGTTCCTATGCTCTGCCGTGGGGAGAAAAGGCAGCAGATAAAAGGAGGGTAGAAAAAGGTTAGAGAAAAAAAATTTGCTTTCTGAGACCCAAAGCACCCCAACATTATAGCAAAAATGGTCTTTCAGCTGGGCGCAGTGGCACATGCCTGTAATCCCAGCACTTAGGGAGGCTGAGACAGGAGAATCGCGAGTTCAAAGCCAGCCTCAGCAATGGCGAGGCGCTAAGCAACTCAGTGAGACCCTGTCTCTACATAAAACACAAAATAGGGCTGGGGGTGTGGCTCAGTGGTCGAGTGCCCCTGAGTCCAATCCCTGGTACCAAAAAATACAAAAACAAAAAAAAGATGGTCTTTCAGCTTTGGGGCTCTAAAGCTATTCTCAGTCACTTTGGTTAACTTCACTGTTCTAGTCATTAAAGAAAAATACACAGGCTATGGGAGTGACAAGCCAGGAACCATGGACGAAAAGCAAATACACTGATACCATGTCAGAAAAATACCACAAAAAGACTCAGACTGGAAGCAGGTGTGATGCACGTCTGATGCATGTCCTGGCATAGACGTAACCTGGAAATCATCTTAATGGCCGCCTGTTGCTTCAGTGAAAGACCTACAAGGGCGCCCTTGGCCACTCCTCTACTACAGTTCACTTGCTTTTAAATTTTCAGGACTCTACTCACGTGGCCCACAGACCACCAATGCTCACAGACGGAGGGCCTCTGAGTGGCCGTGCCTCTTGCAGCGGCTCGCGCTTACCTGGCCGCCCCCTCCCACCCAGCAAACACTGCCCTGCAGGGACCAGACTCCCTCAACCAGTCCCTCTGTGAGAGCTGAGGGACCACAACTGCTACCACCAACCGACCAGGCAGACTCCAACGCAGAGCATCCAGAGAGCAGCCATCTAGCCCAAGTACTCGCCCCCAGACATGTTTTCCTCCGTTCTCTTATCTCCCACCCATCATTTCCCACACTTTTATCTAATTTTATTCACCTAATATTTAGTTCTCTAATTGGAATTCTTCCTTCTCCTTCCTTTGTCACCAATACCTTTTTTCCCTTTGGGTCCCAGGGATTGAACTCAGGGGCACTCGACCACGGAGCCACGTCCCAGCCCTGTTCTGTGTTGTATGTAGAGACAGGGTCTCACTGAGTTGCTTAGTGCCTCGCCATTGCTGAGGCTGGCTCTGAACTCGCAATCCTCCTGCCTCAGCCTCCCGAGCCGTTGGGATTACAGGTGTGGCCACCCCACCCGGCATAGTTTTACTCTTATTTTTAACCTTTTAGTTTAACTTTTTAGTTTTTTTTTTTTTTTTTTGGTACCGGGGATTGAACTCAGGGGCACCCGACCACTGAGCCACATCCCCAGCCCTATTTTGTGTTTTATGTAGAGACAGGGTCTCACTGAGTTGCTTAGCACCTCGCCATTGCTGAGGCTGGCTTTGAACTCGCGATTCTCCTGTCTCAGCCTCCCTAAGTGCTGGGATTACAGGCTTGAGCCACCGCGCCCGGCTAACTTTTTAGTTTTTAGTGTATTATTTTTGCCCCTCTTCTGCTGTCACTGGTGCTGCAGATGCTGCTTGCAAGTGGTTTACTGAGCTTCTACGTCTGGTTTGCTGTTGCTATTGCTCATCCTCTCTGAGCGGTACTGGGACCCAGCCTGGTGCCGTCAGCAGGTTGGGCAGAGGCTTTTCTACTGAGGTACAACCCCAAACCCGCTGGGAGAGACTGTGGTTCACTCCAACCATGACAGAACCACTCACTCAGACTGCACACAGCACCAACCTGTCTTGCGACAGACAATCAATCATTCAGACTTTGGTGGATACTTCAGTTTAAACAGGGGAAAGGAAAGCCCCCAGCTGATGACCCAGCCACAAGGAGGCATGCCTTGGGGGTGCCTGCAACCCCACGCCTGGACATCCACCGCTCAGCCACAGCAGAGAGAAACTGCATCACTGTTGAGGACACACCACCCACAGCAAACTCAGCTCGGGTCACTTTCAGAATGTGACATGCAGACAAGGCTGGAGGAGCACCCAGAGACTGCATCCCACAAACTGCTCCCTACAACATTGCTGCCTCAACCACAGGTCTCCCAAGACCTGTGCAGAAAGCAGGCTCTCACTCTCTGACGTAGAACATTCAGCATCAAAACCTGCCCACCACTGCCTTAGACACCAAAGGGAAACTACCCTACCAAGACAATTTGGAATCAGTCAATACCCCAAGGCTCATCAAGATAAAGAGGCTCACTAAGAAAACCCTCACATGAAATAGATGCATGAATGTCAACACACAACACAAGAAACATCAGAAAACAAGGCAGCACAACTGCTCCAGAAGTGCATAGCTCTCTAGTAAATGAATGCAAAGACAAAGTGCATAAAATGTCAAGAGTTCAAAAGGTTCATTTTCTTTCTTTTTTTTAAATTTGTTTGTAGTTGTAGATGGACAGCATGCCTTTATTTTATTTGTTTGATTTTTATGTGGTGCTAAGGATCAAACCCAGTGCCTCGCACTTGCTAGGCAAGCACTCTACCACTGAGCCACAGCCACAGCCCCATTTTCTCTTTTTCTTTAATGTTTTTTTAATTGTTGATGGACTTTTATTTATTTGTATGAGGATAAGAATTGAACCTGAGAATTGAACTGAGAATTGAACCCAGTGCCTCATGCATGCTAGGCAAGTGCTCTACCACTGAGCCACAACCCCAGGCCCAAAAGGTTCATTTTCTAAATGATCAATGACTATGCCTGTGTACAAATATACCGCAATGAATCCCATATATAATTATGATGCACTAATTAAAATAGTAATAATAGAAATAACAATAGGAATCTGGGTTGACAGCTGTTTTCTTTCAGGATTTGTGGTCCACCGTCTGTGTACCACAATACACAATATAGAAAGGAAATCAATAGAGTTGAGCAAGTGGATCAGGGCAGGGAGGAAGGGAGGGAAAGACATGGTATTGGGGAATGAGGCTGATCAGATCATGTATGTGCACATAGAAACAATGAATCCACTATAATGTGCAATGACAAAGCACCAATTTAAAATAACAAAGGATACCAAGAGGATATAAACAAACAGCAGAATGAATTAAGGAAGACGACGCAGGATATGAAAGAGCAATTCAATAAAGAGAGATTCTGGAATATAATCAGAAATCTTGGAAATGAAAAGCTAAGTCAAACAGAAAAACTGAGCTAAAAGTCTCACCAAGAGATTAAGCAGAAGAAAGACTACGTGCACTTAAAGACAAGGCAGAGGAGTTATCACATTCAGTGATCGAGTCAAATCTTGTCACACAGGATCTGTGGGATGCACAAATAACAGGAGCACACAAAGGAGGGGCTACACACTAGTGCCTTAGAAAATCTATGCAATGAAATAGCAGCAGAAAACTTCCCAAAGCTTGGAAAAGATGTGAACATTCAGGAACAGGATGCATTTAAAACCGCAAATAGACATCACCAGAAAAGATCCTCTCCTTGCCACAATGAACTACCTATAGGCCAGGCGTGGTGGCCACGCCTGTGATCCCAGAGGCTTGGAAGACTGAGGCAGGAGAATCACAAGTTCAAAGCCACTCTCAGCAACTTAGGGAGGCCCTGAGCAACTCAGTGAGACCCAATGCGAAAAAACAACACAACATCCACAATGAGCCGCCCACAGTACAGAACAGGGAAGAATATGAGAAACCGAGAAGAGCAGCACCTGGTCCCCATGAGGCACAGCCATTGGGAGCTGCAGACCTCCGCAGAGCCCTAAGGGCCTGAGTGCACAGAAGGTGGACCACAAATCCTGAAAGAAAACAGCTGTCAACCCAGATGCCTATGTCCAGCAAAGCTATCCTTCAGAAGTGAAGAAAAAACAGCCTCCTCGATGAGCATAAAAGAAAGGGCTTCGTGACCATGAAGCGAGCCTCCCAGAAGAGCCCAGACCCAGAGGGGACACAAGATGAACACAGTATCAGAGAAAGCAAAGAATGAATTTTAGACAAGCAAATGAGAACTAGGAAAGAATCAAACATGACTAATTCAGCAAATCATCTAGACTCTAAGATAAATAACAGACCAAAACAAACATAGATTATTTTTAAAAAAATGAAATAGAAGGAACTAGTATATACCTTCCAATAATAACCCAGGATAAAAATGCTCTCAATTCTTTAATTGAAAGATACAGACTGACTACCAAAAAAACAAGTCCAAATAACTAGATGCCTGCAAAAAACTCACCTCACTAGCAAAGACACACAAAGACTAAAAGTGAAAGGATGGAAAAGGATGTTCCAAGCAAATGAAATCTGAAAGCGAGCAGGACTAAGTCTTCACAAAAACAAACAAAATAAACCTGAAATAATATTTTGTATCTTATCAGATCATAATGGAATGAAATTAGAAACCAACAATAAGAGAAAATGGAAGGGGGCTGGGGTTGTGGCTCAGTGATAGTGCGCTCGCCTAGCATGTGTGAGGCACTGGGTTCAATCCTCAGCTCCACATAAAACTAAAATAAAGATATTATGTCCACCTACAACTAAAACAAAATATATATTTTTTTTAAAAAAAGAGAAAATGGAAATCATACAAACACACAGATTGAACACTTTAGAATGACCAGTGGGTATTGAAGAAAACAGAGGACTGAATTTAAAAATTCCTAGAACTGGATGAAAATGGAAGCATAATATACCAGAACCTGTGAGATCCAGCAAAATCAGTTCTAAAAGGGAAGGTTACAGCTTTTAAGTGCCTCTATTAAAAATAGAGATGTCAAATAAATAACCTAATGGTATATTTCAAGGTTTTAGAAAAACTAGGGCAAAGCCAACCCAGAATCAGTAGAAAAATAATAAAAAAGATCAGAGCTGAATTAATCAAAGAGGCTAAAAGAACAAACTTAAGGATCAATGAAACAAAGAGTTCGTTCTTCTAAAATATAAAAATAAGTTGAAGCCAGGTGCAGTGGCGCACGCCTGTAATCCCAGAACTTTGGGAGGCTGAGATAGGAGGATTGTGAGTTCAAAACCAGCCTCAGCAATAGCGAGGCACTAAGCAACTCAGTGAGACACTGTCTCTACATAAAACATAAAATAGGGTCGGGGCTATGGCTTAGTGGTTGAGTGCCCCTGAGTTCAATCCCCGGTACCACAAAAAAAAAAAAAAAAAAAAAAGTTGATGAACCCTCAGCCAAACTAACCAAACGAGAGACAAGGCCCAAGGCCCAAATAAATTAAATTATAGATAAAAAAGGGGATTTTTTTTTTTTTACAGCAGATATCACTGAAATCCATACGATCATTAGGGAATTTTTCAAATCTTAAATACGAATAAATTGGAATACTCAGAAAAAAATGGACAAATTTCTAGACACTTATGATCTACCAAAATTAAACCCTGAGAATATAAAAAATCTAAAAGATCACTAACAAGCAATGAGATTTATGCAGTAATAAGAAATCTCCCAAAGGAAATCCCAGAACCAAAGTAAATCACAGCTGAATTTTACTGGACTAAGAACTAACAACGTTCTTTACACTATTCCATAAAATGGGGAAAGGCCGGGCGTGGTGGCGCAAACCTGTAATCCTAGCACTTAGGGAGGCTGAGACAGGAGAATCGCGAGTTCAAAGCCAGCCTCAGCAATGGCAAGGCGCTGAGCAACTCAGTGAGACCTGTCTCTACATAAAACACAAAATAGGGCTGGGGATGTGGCTCAGTGGTCGAGTGCCCCTGAGTTCAATCCCCAGTACCAAAAAAAAAAAAAAAAAAAAAAAATGGGGAAAGAAGGAATGTTTCAACTTAATTCTATGAAGCCAGTATTACCTGATAACAAAACACAACAAAACTGTCATGTATAACCAATTAGAACAAATTAATTAATTAATTTTTTAAAACCCAGTAAGGACACACACGAACACAAAAAAAAACTACAGACCAGCATTCTTAATGAACTCAGATTCAAAAATCCTCAATAACTGCAAATCAAATTCAATAACATATTAGAAAGATCATATGCCATGAACAAGTTGGTTTCATTCCAGAGATACAAGGATAATTCAACATATGCAAATCCAAAATGTAATACAGGGGCTGGGGTGGGGCTCAGTGGTGGAGCACTTGCCTAGCATGGGTGAGGCACTGGGTTGGAGTCTCAACACCACAGATAAATAATATAAAGGTCCACTGCCAACTAAAAAGCATTTTTAAATGTAATTCAGCACATGAATAGAATCAAGAAAACCCACATGATCATTTCAACAGATGCAGAAGTCTTTGATAAAATTCAACATCACTTCATGATAAAAACCCTGGATGAATTAGGTATAGAAGGCTCATACCTCAACATAATGAATCAAAGGCATACCTGGCCTGGGTATCCACCTGGTGGCTCAGTGGTGGAGCACCTGCCCAGCATGGGTGAGGCCCTGGATCCGACCCTCAGCACCACATATAAATCAATGAAGACAATAAAGATCCGTCAACACGTAAAGGTACACCTGACAAACCCGTCGCCAATACCACACTGAACGGGAAAACCGAATGCATTCCCTCCAGCGAAAACAAGCAGGAGTGCCCCTCGCCCCACTCCCGCTCAGCAAAGCGCCTGCGATCCTAGCAGGGCGATCAAGCGCGACAAGGAAAGAAGAGGCACGAACACAGCAATGTGGCTTTGGGGTCTTCTTTGCTTTCTCTCCCTTAGCGCACCGGAGGCTGCGGGCAGAGGCGCCCCGGCGGCCCACAGGCGGCCCCTGGCTTCGGCTTCACGGAGGCCAGGCCGACTCCGCACCCCTGCCCGCCCAGCTGCCAGTGGACGGATGGAGGGCGAGGAGCGGCAGCCCGGCCAGTTACCTCCTCCTCGGTCAGACTTGGGGGTTTTCTTTAAAGAAACAAAAGAGTGGCCACACCTGTCACTATCTCAGCCTGGTAAGAGGTCTGGGGATGCCTGTCAGTAAGGCAGGCAGGGCACCTGGGCGAGGCGTTCGCGGCCCTGCAGAGGCCACACCCGGGCCACCGCGGGCCGCTGAGGAGGCCACACCCGGGCCACCGCGGGCCGCTGAGGAGGCCACACCCGGGCCACCGCGGGCCTGCTGAGGAGGCCACACCCGGGCCACCGCGGGCCGCTGAGGAGGCCACACCCGGGCCAGCCGCGGGCCGTGCAGTGGCCACACCCGGGCCAGCCGCGGGCTCGCTGAGGAGGCCACACCCGGGCCGCCGCGGGCCTGCTGAGGAGGCCACACCCGGGCCAGCCGCGGGCCGTGCAGTGGCCACACCCGGGCCAGCCGCGGGCTCGCTGAGGAGGCCACACCCGGGCCAGCCACGGGCCGTGCAGTGGCCACACCCGGGCCAGCCGCAGGCCGCTGAGGCGCCAAGCGTTCAAGTTCCGCGGCGCCCGCGGCTTCAGAGAAGGCAGGGTGTCTCCTCACCAGGGAGCCTTCAAGGCTGGGGCCTCGCTCAGCCGGGAGGGCGCTTGCCTCACGTGCACAGCCCTGGGTTCAATCCCCAGCGCCACAAAAATAGGTGTTTTCATAAGTAGGTATATGAAAAAGTTTGACATTGTTTCTTCCCTAGGTCTTCACTACAAAGTAAGGCCACTAGAGCTGGGCTCAGAGGCACAGCGCTTGCCTCGCATGCGTGAGGCACTGGGTTCCATCCTCAGCACCACAAAAAATAAATAAACAAAATAAAGATCTTTTTTTAAAAAAGGCTACTAAAATTCTAATTAATGTGTGTAATTCTGTAACACAAGAAACAAAAAAAATTAAGCTGTGTCTTGATGAAAAAATTAAAAGAAAAGCATAAAGCATATGATTCCATTGAGGAAAAAAGTGATTTTGTCTCAATTCAGAAATCTTGTGTGAATCTGTTTCAAAATGCAAACTTAAGGAAAGAAATAAAGCAGAAATAAATGCTGGCAAGGATGGGGGTGAAGGCACACTTGAACTTTACTGGTGTGACTGAAGACTAGTACAACCACACTGGAAAGCACTATGGAGATTCCTCAACAACGGGATGGAACCACCATATGAACCAATGACTCCCCTCCTTGTTCTTTTCCCAAAAGACTTGAAATCAGCATACTACAGCAGTTCAGCCACCTCAATGTTTACAGCAGTACAATTCACAGTAGCTAAATTATGTAACCAACCCAGGTGTTCATCGACCCGTGACTGGATTGAGAAATTGTGGCACACATACACCATGGAGTTTTACTCAGTCGTAAAGAAGAGTCAAATCATGGCATTTGCCAGAAAGTGGAGAACATCCTTCTAAGTGAAAACAGCCAAACTCAGAAACCCAAGGGTCGAATGTTTTCTCTTATATGCAGAAGCTAGAGCAAAATAAAAGAAAAGGGGAGGGAAAAATGGGCATCATAAAGGGAAGACCAGTGATGCAGGAGCTCAAGAGGCAGAGTGAAGGATGGAAAGGGCAGGCAATGAGAACGAATTCTTAAAAAATCACCTTCTGTGCATATAGAAATGTGCCACAGGAAATTTCACCTTTGTGTATGAGTGAAAAGAACCAGGCAAACAAACAAATAGACAAGCAGAAGGAAGTCTAGCAGAGTGGGGGAAGGAGAATGGGGGGTGAGGGGCAAGGAGACCGAGAACCGCAGCCAAATCCCACACACGAGGGTGTCAGTATGAGCCCAGCTACTGTGTATGACCACAAATCTCTAGGAAAGAATTCCCTGCATTTAAAGCAATAGAGTTTCCTGAAGATATTGAGCTGCTCTTTGTAAAATTTTACATGAATTGGCCTAGGAAACAAAGTTTGTTTTTTTATCAAGATAACTGTGGAGTCGGGTGCGGTGGTGCACACCTGTAATCCCAGCACTTACGGAAGCTGAGACAGGAGAAGCCCGAGTTCAAAGCCAGCCTTAGCAATACCTAGGCACTACATAACTCAGTGAGACTCTGTCTCTAAATAAAACACAAAATAGGGCTGGGGATGTAGCTCAGTGGTCGAGTGCTCCTGAGTTCAATCCCTGGTATCCCCCCACAACAAAAGTGTGGTTTTTTTTGTTTTTATTAGGTTTCTGATTACGAGGAAAACAGAAAACTTAAAAGAACTAAGGTTTAAACATCTGTTTTTGAATCTTCTGAATTGTCACTTTAAACTCTGGCTAAATATGGTTTATAACTCTGAATGCACAACTGTTATATTATGTGATATATGGTATTAACTTTATGTCAATATTCCAAAAATATAATCTATAGAAGTCTGGTGGTCCTAGAATTGGTCGTGATTGTAATCTTAAAATGCTGTGCATGAAATAACTAAATTGTCTTGTCAATTGCTAAGCATTCATCAAAATTATAGCCATAACTCTTCCAAGCCTTTATCACCCAGTTATTTTTTAAACATTTTTTACTTGTGGATGGACACGATATCTTTTATTTATTCATTTATTTTTATGTGGTGCCGGGGATCGAAGCCAGTGCCTCACATGTGAGAGGCAAGCACTCTACCACTGAGCCACAGGCCCAGCCCTATCACCCAGTTTTGATTCTTCTCCAAAGCATTTGCCAGACTCATGGAACAGCCTCTAACAAGTACTCTTAAACACAGCTTTCTGATAAAAATGTAACTTACTATACAAATTGGTTTTCTTTTGATTTTCTTTGGTAAAAATTGATATGACAGAAAAAGATACGCTTCTTGGTTCAAAACCACTACACAACTGAATTTGTTTTGTTCCTGTTGGTTCTGTTTTGTGTTTTCCTTTAAACCTTTGCAACTAGTATCTCTTAAAAACTATGCAGAAGTACCACTTCTAACAAAATCTCACCCAGTGTTTTTAAACGGTAGCCATCGTCTACAAGAATAAATACAATTAAACCTCACCATGGAATCCAGGCAAGCTTGGCCCATGAGTCACCACCACTCCTCAGCTCTGCTACTCAAATATAGCTAACGGCTTGTGACGCTGACTCCCAACTGTCAATCACTGTCCTCTAACATGGGACCAGATTAGACCAACAAGTGGAACAAGGGACAAACAGGATAGCTGATTAGCAGTGTCTTCAGGGAAACTCACAAAGACAAGAGGGAATGTGAAAGATCAGAATCAAGAAGGAGCCACTTGTGTCAGGCCCCACCAAAGGTACACAGAGCCAGGAGGCTATGGAAGGAGCCCGATGCTAACCATCTCAAGGCTCTGCCAGCACTGTCTGTCTAGAGTCAATCTGAGCCTGATCCAACAGACCTGCTACTGGAAATCCAGACCTTCAGATGTATACATATGGAAATAGTTTTATGGACCAAGGACAACACAAACCTGGGTATGTGATGGTAACCCTGAAAAAGAGGAGATGAAAAACAGAGCCTTTCAACATCAGGTACCTCCACAGTGAAGACAGAGTTCACAGCTCTGAAAAGGGACCTCTGTTCAGGTAAAGACAAGAAAATGACTATGTCCTCAGATCCCAAATATGGTTTGTTCCAGTGGCCCATGCCTATGGAGCCATTTAGAAGAGAGAGCAGCCCCTACATGAGTTGTCACATTGGGTGCTTTCTGGCTTTAACATCCTTTTTTGTGTTCTCAGAGTTTACAAAGTTTCTTTTACTTTTAGGCTTAAGTTCCTGGCTTCCTTTTTTTTCTTTGTAGTTGTAGGTGGACAGAATGCCTTTAGTTTATTTATTTTTATGTAGTGCTAAGACTCGAACCCAGGGGGGCTGGGATTGTGTCTCAGCGGTAGAGCACTTGCCTTGCATGCGTGAGGCCCTGGGTTCGATCCTCAGCACCACATACAAAGCAATAAAATAAAGACATTGTGTCCATCTACAACTAAAAAAAAAATCTTTAAAAAAAATAAAGACTCGAACCCAGTGCCTCACACATGCTAGGCAAGTGCTCTACCACCGAGCTACAGTCCCAGCCCTCCTAGCTTCCTTTTAAGGTAATACTTAAATCTGTTTTGACTGCCCAGATACCACGATGGATACCCAGCACATCCTACTGTTTTATGTAAACTCCAGTGATACTGGGGAAATACACACACTCTTAAAAAGACCACCTTGCTCCAAGGCCAGAGTTCAGCTGCCTCTGCTCGGGATGTTCAGGACACGGTTGCCAGACATCGCCTGGTTCCTGTCTTTGGGGCCCCCGCACAGCTGTCCCACTGCCTTGGCCATTATTCTCGCCATCTGGTTTCATCTGTAGGTGGGATTGAAAGCCCTGGAATCACAGAGAGCAGTCGCTCCAGGTTATAAACAGGCAATAACCAGACCAACTTAAGGTCAGCAAGGGGCACTTCTCACTGCTCTATCAGGCCCCTTAATGACGCCCAAATTCAGCTGGAAGAAGTTATAGAGAATAAATGGCACTTTACCCATCAGCACCCCCTAAAAAGGAGAAGCACAAGGAAAGAAAGGGGGCACTCATGACCAATGTCACGGCCGTGCAGCCTCACTGAGCTTCGCGGTCATCCCCAAGGACAGACGGTTTAAAGACCAACAGCCCCTACGACCAGACCAGCTAAACCAGTGGGGTCCGGATGGCCTCCTGAACAAGCTCTGAAGACCTTAAATCCCTCGAGGAGGAGGAGTGAACAGAAACACAGGGATACTATGGCCAAAGAAATACCATGCAAACCTTCCGGCCTCACTTGTCCGTAATGGACTCTCGATCACTCATCCCAGGGCTGGCCACCATGCCACCACCTTGGCTATGGGGAACACCTCAAATGTGTGGGTTGTGACAACAGCTGTCTGGGTCACACTTCAGGGGCCTGAAAGCCAATTTTGCTGAAAACACTGACCCTTCACTTGGGCCTGTGAGGTCTATGGGTGACCAGAATGAGAGGGACGTGGTACGCCCGTCTTTATATCGTGTCTTCTCTGTGGTATTAACTTCGGGGTCAGATTCTATTCAGCTCTGCACACCTGAAAAAGGTTTTGTCCAAAACTATAACACAGGGTTAACCTGACCTGGACGTGCCTCGTCTCCCCACCCCTCCTGAAAGCCAGAGATGCCCACCAGCCTGCACGAGTGGAAACCTAGACCAAGAAAGGAGCGAAAAGCCAGGCACTCAAGTTCTGGGAGGAGCTCTGCCTACCCTCGAGAGACAGGAGCGCTCCTTCCCTGTGCCTCTCTCTTCCACACTCTTCTTCTCTTGTATTTGTACCCCTGAGCCCACTGCAGTTGAGAAGCTGATTTACAAGAAAGTTCCTCTCTGTTCTTTGGCCACTGAAGAAAACCTTTTTTTTCTCCCCAACACTCAAATCTCAGACACTGGTTTTTCTGTGGAATGAGCTTCCAAATGCAGGTTTGGTAACAATTACCTGCCAAACAGATGGATTAAAAAAAATATGGTACCTATATATACACAATGGAGCGTTATTCAGCCATAAAGAACAAAATCATGTCATGTCATGGATGGGACTAGGGATCATCATGTCAGCGAAATAAGCCAGACACTGACAAATATCACGTTTTCTCTCATTTGTGGAATCTTGAACTTAAAACAATTCTTAAAAGACAATTAGAAAGCACTAGAGGCCTACCGGGGGAAGGGCACTAAGAGCAGAGAGGACAGCAGGGAGGGAGGGTACGATCAAAGCCTGTGAGTGTATGGAAATGCCATGGTGAGACCCAGAAACCTGCACAACCAACATGAGGTAATAATCATGATTTTTTTTTTAAAGTGAATTGTGAAGGCCATGGAGAAAGCTGATGAGAGAGAAACAACAAGCAAAGCAAAGGAGCAGAAGAGAAATTTTCTTAAGTCCTACAGGCATTGGAGGGATTACTGATTAAAAATCAATGGAGAAGGGGCTGGGGTTATGGCGCAGTGGTAGCGTGTTCGTCTAGAACGCATGAGGCACTGGGTTCGATCCTCAGCACCACATAAAAATAAAATAAAGATATTCTGTCCACCTACAACTGAAAAATAAATATTTAAAAAAAAAATCAATGGAGAGGGCTGGGATTGTGGCTCAGTGGTAGAGCGCTTACCCCACATGTGGGAGGCACTGGGTTTGATCCTCAGCACCACATATATATAAATGAATAAAGGTCAATCAACAACTAAAAAAATTTTTTTAAAAATCAATGCAGATATTTTTTTAAAAACGTCAAAACTGAAAAAATGCATTACTCCAAACTGCACTGTGATTTTTTTTTTTTTTGGTAGCGGGGATTGAACTTTTGTGTTTTATGTAGAGACAGGGTCTCACTGAGTTGCTTAGCGCCTCGCCATTGCTGAGGCTGGCTTGTGATAAATATTCTTGTATGTAAAAAGAACTTTCACACACAATTTTCTTAAAATTATAGAAGAGGAACTGCTAGGTCAAGGAGGGTAGGAATACAGATTTTAAAGCACTCAATACATATTTGAGTCATCTTTCTTATCCAAATTCAACCAAAAAAAAAAAATGCTATTGGTCCTGCCTTCAAAATACAGTCAGAATTTGGCATCTTCCACCAGGATCACCAACAGATGTCCTTCCTTCCACTCCTATCCCTGCGGCCTATGTGCTCCACAGCCAGAGGGATCCTTTTAAAACACAAGGGTGACTCGGTCATCAATTCCAAGCTGTGTGAGTGTGTGGTTTTTTCTTTCTTGAAAATAGTCTTAAAAGGGTTATTTAAAGACATGCAACACTAAATCTGTGTTGTTTTCTCCACCTGTTAAGAAATCCCTAGGGCCAGGGATGTGGCTCAGTGATCAAGGGCTCAGCATGGGGAAAAAGGATGGAAGGAAGGAAGGAAGGAAGGAGGGAAGGAAGGAAGGAGGGAGGGAGGGAGGGAGGGAGGAAGGAACCCTAGCTACCTCTCTGTAGGTATCTGAAAAATAGCACTGACTGAGGTCAGGCTGACAGTCATCCTTCATGTCAGCAGTTTCTTTTTCACAGTGAAGTAACTGAGGATACACTCCATAACCCTGGGAGTTTGCATAAGGGTTCAGATGAAGGCGACTCCATTGTTTCTAAGGAATAATGTAGGGAAAAGAAAATCCTGCCGGGCGTGGTAGTGCACGCCTGTAACCCCAGCACTTAGGGAGGCTGAGACAGGAGGATCATGAGTTCAAAGCCAGCCTCAGCAATGGCGAGGCTCTAAGCAACTCAGTGAGACCCTGTCTCTACATAAAACACAAAATAGGGCTGGGATGTGGCTCAGTGGTCGAGTGCCCATGAGTTCAATCCCCAGTACCAAAAAAAAAAAAAAAACAACAAAGAAAATTCTGTCATGCTTCCAGCCCATGTGACAGATGTCAAGTGACATGATCAAGTCTTTATTTCTGTGGCATTGATTAAACGTACACTGTCTCCCCTATAATATTAGAGGTGTGTTCTATATCCCCTTCCAAATGCTGGGAACACTGTGATCAAAGGCTCTGTAAGGGATTTCAAAAAGGAACAGAGGAGGACTCTGCTTTCCCAAAAACATTCCCATTACTTTTCCCTAAGTTCATGGAGCCTAACTGTCTGGCTTTGGATGATTCCTGAACTTGGAGAATCACAGAACCATATGGCATCAGTGCTAAAAGGGGCCTTCAGATCATCCAGGGCCAAGGCTCTCATTTATAGATGTGCAAGCTGAGACCCAAGAAGTTTTCCTCACCTCTTTTCTAAATCTTACCTGTTTTTTCAAAGGTCACTTTTTTTTTTTTTTTTTTTGGTACTGGGGATTGAACTCAGGGGCACTCGACCCCTGAGCCACATCCTCAGCCCTATTTTGTGTTTTATGTAGAGACAGGGTCTCACTGAGTTGCTTAGCACCTCGCCATTGCTGAGGCTGGCTTTGAACTCGCGATTCTCCTGTCTCAGCCTCCCTAAGTGCTGGGATTACAGGCTTG
>PVHX01010211.1:0-71477 GCA_004024805.1 Geosciurus inauris | reverse complement strand
GGCTCACGCTTGTAATCCCAGCACTTAGGGAGGCTGAGACAGGAGAATTGCGAGTTCAAAGCCAGCCTCAGCAACGGCCAGGCGCTAAGCAACTCAGTGAGACCCTGTCTCTACATAAAACACAAAATAGGGCTGGGGATGTGGCTCAGTGGTCGAGTGCCCCTGAGTTCAGTCTCCAGTACCAAAAAAAAAAAAAAAATAAAAAAAAAAATAAAATCCATTGATAGGTTTTTTTTTAAGTGTGGTTGTGATTGAACCCAGGTGTTCCGCACACTAAACAGGTGCTCTGCCATTGAGCAGCAACCCAGCCACGGACTTCTTGTTTTTTTTTTGGTACTGGAGATTGAACTCAGGGGCACTCCACCACTGAGCCACCTCCCCAGCCCTATTCTGTGTGTCTCACTGAGTTGCTTAGCGCCTCCCCGTTGCTGAGGCTGCTTTGAACTCGGGATTCTCCTGTCTCAGCCTCCCTAAGTGCTGGGATTACAGGCGTGCGCCACCGCGCCCGGCTCCAAGTCCTGTCCTTACTACAGGATTTTGCGAGGCTGCAGGGAACACAGGACTGGTTCGCCGCCCAGAATTTGGAGGTTCTCAGGCAGCGTCATCTCTTAGATTCTGAAAAGGCGGAGCTACGTTCTTTTCCAGGAACTGGACGGTTGAACTCCACGTGGGCGCCCGGCCCACCCAGGCTCCGCCCACATCAGACCACGCCCACAGCTGTCACTTAGCTCAGGGGCGGGACTGGGCGGACCCCCACTTCAGGGGCGTGGTGAGACACAAAACGAGGAAGTGACTGGAGTTACCTAGGACACTGACCAATGAGAGGGCAGAGCCTGAGCCTGAAGGGGCGGGACCAAGCGGCCGGACAGGGTGGTTTTCGCATTGCGATTGGGAGGACTGTCGTCGTCAGGGAAACGGAGGCGAAGGGGCGTGGCCTCATGGAGGCGGGGCTTCCTCAGACTGCCGGGCTGGGACCCGGCGGCCGTCGTCAGCTGACCTGCCGCCATCTTGTCCGCCATTTGCCAGCGGCTAGGCTCCGGAGCGCGGGCCCTTGGCCAGGGGGTCGTCGCCGCCGTCCCTGTTCCCGGACCCCGCCGCCGCCCTGGCCTGGGCACCTGCCCCGCCGCGGCGGCCGGCAGTGCAGTGCTCCGCGGGCGGCAGGCGCGGTTCCGGGGCCCCCGCACGGTGCCGGGCCGCGGACCTTCGTGGGCCAGAGCCCGCGGGCCGCCGCGATGGCCCTCAAGATGGTCAAGGGCAGCATCGACCGCATGTTCGACAAGAACCTGCAGGACCTGGTCCGCGGCATCCGCAACCACAAGGAGGACGAGGTGAGCCGGCACGGAGCGGGGCTGCCCGGCCTGGTCACCGCCCGGCTCTGCCCGCCCTGCCCGCTGGGCCTGCTCAGACTCCCGCCGGTCCCGAGGCCGCGCCCCGGGCTCCGGGCTCCGGCCCCGCCGGCCTAGGGGCAGCGACCCTGCACGTCCTCTCCCTGCCCAGCCGCACTGTCCCCCACGCAGCGGTCTCCCGACCACCTGGGGGAAGCATTGTTCCACAGGCGGCGCCCGGGCCCTGCCGCTGGTTGGCCTTCCTCCCCGAGCCTCAGTCCACCCCCTCCGAGGGGTTCTGCCCCTCCCTCCCCGGAGGCGATTGCCCAAAGAGACGTCGTGGGTGCCCGAGCAGTGGCCCTCACACCTGAGTGTGTTTCCCCATGACAGAAGCAGTCGTGGGGTCCTGGGCTCTGGACCCAGGAACCCTGGGGACTCAGGAGATCCCTGATTCATGGGGACCCTCCTTAGGAGTCGAAGGCAGAGTATCTGCGGGTGCCCCCTGGAGAAACTCCTGGTTGTGGAACCGTGTCCAGGTTGCTCCCTGGGACCAGGCTGGGGACCCTGCCAGGTGTCAGGGCCTTGCGTCTCGGCCCAAACTCCTAGGGCTGTCCCTTCAGCTACCGTAAAGGAGAAGCCAAGGAAATTCTGGAGTGGGGAAGCCAGCTTCAAACAGGAACCAAAAGCCAGCGGGGTGGAAGTGGTGTCCCAGAAGTGAAATTGTAACTGGACATCATTTCCTTCCCTCCCCTCCCTTCCCCCAACTTGTGACCTAGATTAAGGAAGAACAGGAATATTTAGTGTCCACCAAGCGGCTGGCTTCATTGAAGGATACCCAAACAAGATGCTTAGGCCTTGCAAGCCCAGGTGCCACCCAGCTTGTCCTGCTCGCTGTGGCCTGCACCACCAGAAGGCGCAGGAAGTCAGGAACTTGCTCTGGGTGCCCTCAGCCCAGCCCCTGGCTGGGGACCTGAGGTCTTGCCACGTTGTTGCCCTTTCCCAGGAGCTTGTGACCTCCTGGGCAAGGAGGCTGGTTTCTTCCTTCATCTGTCCCCTGTCCTCCCTCTCGAGCTGCACCTTGCTGTGCATCCTCAGTGCTCTGGCTGCTTGATTGCTGTGTGTAACTAGCTTGTATGCCATCCCGAGTTTCCGTCTGAGTTGAAGGAATAGCAGGTTGGCCTACAACTTGTCTACTGAGCCTGGCTCGTCAAATTCAAAGTGTGTTCGCACCCTCCACTGGCTTTTTCTGCCCTGGTAGGCTCTCCTGGCTCCTGTCCCTCTGTCCCATTCTGTGGGTATTCCTGGACAGCTTGTTTGGCAACCTTGAGGGTGGCCCATATACTCTCATAGGACAGTGGTGTGCCCCACCCCTGTATTGGGGATTGAACATAGGGGAGCTCTACCACTGAGCTATACCCTGGCTCCCGCCCTTTTTTTGGTACTGGGGGTTGAACCCAGGGGCACTCGACCAGAGTCACATCCCCAGCCCCATTTTGTGTTTTATTAAGTTGCTTAGCGCCTCGCCCTTGCTGAGGCTGGCTTTGAACTTGCGATTCTCCTGTCTCAGCCTCCCACAGTGCTGGGATTACAGGCTTGAGCCACCGCGCCTGGCTTATTTTTTATTTTGACATAGGGTCTTGGTAAATAGCTGAGGGTCTTACTAAATTGCTAAGGCTGGCCTCAGGCTTGGTGACCTTCCTGACCCTGCTTCCCTGGGGTTACAACAAAAGGATTGCAGTCCTTTTGGCTCAGCCTCTGGAGTGACTAGGATTACAGGTGTGGGCCACTGCACCAGAGAGGGCCTGGTTTTGAAAGAGGTGTGTCTTCCTTCCCTGGTAGCCTTCAGCACCCACGTTCCATCACAGTGCTGTACCCTCAGTTTGGAGCCTTGTTTCTTCATTTGGCATTGGCAGGAATAGTGCTTTTTCCACAGGCAGAGTCTTCACCAAATGGGGCATTGGTAGTAAAAGTGCTTTTATTTAGGTACTGGGGATTGAACCCAGAGCCACTCAACTACTCAGCCACATCTCCAGCCCTGTTTTCTATTTTATTTAGAGACAGGGTCTCACTTAGTTGCTAGGGGCCTCACTAAGTTGCTGAGGCTTTGAATTTGTAATCCTCCTGACTCAGCCTCCTGAGCTACTAGGATTATAGGTGTGTGCCACCGTGCCTGGCTGGAAGTGCTTTTAAAGGGGACGGGCCCAGCTGGGCAGCATGTTCTCAGACTCCCAGGTTTCTGTGCCCCCCCCCCCTTGACTGGTTGGATGTGTGGGATATTCCTGGCAGGATCCGTGGAATCTGAGGTGCTGGTTCCTCAGAAGACCACCCTCATGGTCTGAGGGCATTCCTTCTTCCAGCTCACAGGTGCACATGTGCCACAGCCCCTGCCCCAGGCAGCTGTAGTGGCTGTTCTCTTGCCACGCCTATCCTCTCAGCACTGGGGAGGCTGAGGCAGGAGGATCGAGTCCAAAGCCAGCCTTAGCAACGGCGAGGTGCTTAGCAATTCAGTGAGACCCTGTCTCTACATAAAACACAAAATAGGGCTGGGATGTGGCTCAGTGGTTGAGTGCCCCTGAGTTCAATCCCCAGTACCAAAAAAAAACAAGTGGCTTCCTGAGGCTGGCTGGGGCTCAGTGGCAGAGGCTGGCCTAGCACGTTTGGGGCACTGGGTTCAATCTTCAGTACCACATAAAAGCAAATAAAAGCATTGTGAAGAAAATTCTTTAAAAACTAAACTAAAATGGCGGCTTCCTTGTGGCCTGGGTCTTAGTGCCATTCTGCCCTGGGACCTGAGCGGAGGCCTCCAGCTGGGTGCTTTCCGGGGTGCTTTCCCGCAGCAGGGTAGTTTTCCCAAAGAATTTCCCTTTGGACGGACGGCGGGTTTTCCCAGGACAGGTGTGCAGCACGCCTTCCAAGTGTCCTCAGCCCTTGGTGTGTGTGCCACAGGCTCCACGCAGCCTGGGGCATTGGGTGAGGTTTGCCTCGCCCTGGCCGCCAGCCTCCTACCCCTCAGCTAGCTGTGGCGTGCGGGCACACCGCCTCGTGGGCACACCCCCTCTGATGGGCAGCCTAGTGGGTGCAGGCAGTGCCATTTGCTCGGGCGCCATCTGCAGGCTGGTGGCCCAGGGCCTCAGGTGACCGCCTTGGTCAGTGAGGGTGTGGGTCAGTGTCGCTGCTCATCCTCCACTGCTTGGCGCCTGCAAGGTTCCAGCATCTTCCCTGACGGGGCAAGTGGCGCTGCAAGGGGCGGCTCCTAGGCTTCTGCCCCCGGGGAGGGTGCTGAGCCCTGGCTTGTGTGCGCCTGGTGTGCCAGCGTCCGATCTGCCCGCTGCTGCTCCAGCTGCCACTGAGGGCACAGCACCACCCGGGCAGGCCTTTTGGGATCACATGTCACCCTGGCCTTGCTGAGTTTCCCTGTGACCACAGGCGCAGCCCAGGGTGCTCTGTCCACTCCCTCAGGGCACGTGTCCCAACAAAATCCAGGCATGTGCCGTCCCATCTGAGGTCAGCTGCTGCTGAGGGCCCTGGATTGAGCTTTTGCTTGGCACGTCCACTGGCCCTACTCCCCAGTGGAGTATCCGGGACTGTCACCCAGGTGGGGGGTACTCACAGGCTCCCATGCATGTGGCCTGTGTGTGCCTGCAGCTGCATGTCTGCCCAGCCCCTTCCTCTGCTGGCTGCCCCCGCCCCGTGTGCTCTTCCTGTCACAACCTCTAAGCTTTCTTGGTGTCTCTGTTGTTCAACTCCTTATACAGACTGAGACTCGAGCCGCCCTGAGGTGGTGACTCCTTTTGCCCACCCCAGTCCTGGGGCAGGTGGTGCCTGATGTCCAGGCCCTAGGCTGGGACTGGCTCTGCTGGTCCGTTGGCCTCTGCAGCGCCCGCAGCGCTGCTTTCCCTGAGGCCCCAGCGTTCAGGCTGCCTGTCTGTCTGGGAGGTGGGTCACCTCTCACTCCTGGCTTCTGTGCTGCGGCCCTGGAAGCCATAGCCCCACAATATTGGTCTCTCCCTGCCCTGGGTCACTTGGGTGACCCGACAGTGGTCAGCTGAATACTAGTCCCCGAGGGAGCCTCATGCTCATCCTTGGACCTCTGGGTACACTGCCTCTGGATGCCCAAGGGGTCTGCATATAGGATCAGTGAAGGACCTTGAGCTGGGTTACCCTGGTCATCTGGGGCTCAGTCACCACAGGGTCCTCATGAGAGGAGTCAGGAGGAGCAGAGTCAGAGAGAGACTGGAAGATGCTCTGCAGCTGGAGGAGGGGGCTGCAGTCAAGGGCTGTGAGGCTTCCAGGAACTGGAGGAGGCCGGATGCTGACTCTCTCTAGGGACTCAGGTGGGCCCAGCCCTGCCATGCCTGGATCTACCGCGGCCTCTTCCTGAGTCGACACTGGAGCCCCTTAGAGCAGCTCCCGTCTACAATAACCGTCTGGAAGGAGTGTGTCAACCCAGCTCTCTCGGGGGCACACAGCACGGGGACCATCTCTGACTGGAGGGCTGGCAGCGTCCAGGAGCTGTGGTCAGGACAAGGAATCACCCCGTCCCTGGGAGGGCAGCTGTCGGGATGCCAGAGCTCCCAGGCCAGGAGTCAAGGGGACGGGAGTGCGTGGTGCTGGCCTCAGCTGGCCATGGCTGCCCGTGGGCACCTGGTGTCACTGCCTACAAACAGGACTGTCCCTGTAGAAGTAGAGCTAGCCATGTGGGCAGTCTCAAGTGTTCAGTAGCCATCTTTCAAAGAAAGAGATGGCTGGGTGCAGCTCGGCGGCAGGGTGCTCGCCTAGCCCGAGCAAGGGCCTGGCGTCCATCAGTCCTGCGGAGCAAACAGCAGCCGGCGCTGGCGGTAAGTGCATGTGACCTGGCCAGGACGCCCCTGTTCCATTTCCTGCGTCACCTGTGTGTCTTACGGAGCTGTTTTATACTTGCCTGGTGTCTGACAAGGGTGGTGTCTGTGGGTCCTTGTTCCTGTGCCAGTCCTACTTCCCACGTTGCAGGTCCTGAGCTGCTGTGGGGAGCTGCAGCTGACATAGCCGTGACCTCTGGTGACGTGTCCCCTTTCTCTGCCTCTGGTTAGTGGGGTCCTGTCCCTCTGCCCCTCACCCCACAGCCTGGCCCCCTCATCTCAGCTGCAGCTCAGAGCTGGGTGCTGTGGACCTGCCCATCTAGCTGTCACCTGTGCATCTCCCTGGGAGCCTGGGGCACCTCATCCTTGGAGTGCCTGGTTGGTCTCCCCATCTCTCTGTCCTCCCCTCCTTTTCTGGGGTGGGGTACTCAGCCACTGAGCTACATCCCCAGCCTCTTTTGTATTTTACTTAGAGACAAGGGCTTACTGAGTTGCTCAGTGCCTCAATTTTGCTGAGGCTAGCTTTGAACTCGTGATCCTCCTGCCTCAGCCTCCTGAGCTGCTGGGATGACAGGCGTGCGCCCGCCTTCTGTCCTCCCTCTTTTCTGTCTTTTTTTTTTTTTTTTTTAGTTGTAGGTGGACACAATAGCTTTATTTTATTTTTATGTGGTGCTGAGGATCGAACCCAGTGCCTCCTGCGTGCTAGGCGAGCGCGCTACCACTGCGCCACAACCCCAGCCCCTTTTCTGTCCTTTTAAAGAAGAGCAGCACCCCACCCTGTGTCCTTGACTCCTTTGCTGAGCCTGCAGCATCTTTTCTGTTCATCAGGTGTCCCTGTTGGGGGCATTTGGTCAGGTGCTGTCCTCTCTGAGGACATCCTGACTCTATCCAAGGCCTCCCCCCTCTGCCCTCAAAGCCTTGCTTGGCCCTAGCCACCCTCAGCTGGACTGGCCAGCTCCCTGTGCCTGCTTCTGGCTGGTCCCGCGCTCCTCCTTCCCACCACATACAGGAACTTGAGGCTGAGCCCTCAGGGCCGTCGCATGCCTGACACTTGGCTGCGACCCTCCTGGTCTCTGCTCATGCTCATGTTTGGTTGCTGGTTGCTGGTGTGGCTTCTGCTCATTCAGGGCTCGGGGACTCCTGAGAAATGACTGGCGAAGTGTCCTCGTGCACTCAAAGCGCCACCTCATCCAGCCTGTCAGGTGCTGAGCAGAGGCTGAGCTGCGCGCAGGGCTGTGTAGGAGCAGGTACACAAAGGCCCCTGGGGTTGGCCATCACAGTAAACGGACATTTACAATCACACTTCTGGATTTTTCTAGCCCTGACCCAGCATGAAAACATTTCCACTGGTGTATAGGAATTGTCAAAACCCATTTCACTGATGCTTTTGAACATTTGTGTTCTTTTTATTGTTGGTTTTGTGGTGCTGGGCATGGAACCCGGGGCCTCGCACCTGCTCCAGAAGGGCTCCACCACTGAATCACACTCGCAGCCTTTTATTTTATTTTATGTATTTATTTATTTTTTGGTACCGGGGATTGAACTCAGGGAGTCCCTGTCTCCACATAAAACACAAAATAGGGCTGGGGATGTGGCTCAGTGGTCGAGTGCCCCTGAGTTCAATCCCCGGTACCAAAAAAAAAAAATTTCTGAGGCTGGCTTTGAGCTTGTAATCCTCCTGCCTCAGCCTCCCAAGCCCCTGGGATCACAGTCTCTAAGATCACAGAATCTAAGTTTTTAAGGAAAGCTCCCCAGGGAATTCATTTGTACAGCTAGGTTTGACACAGCCAGTTTGCCTATGGCCCTGAGGAGTTCCCGTGGAAAGGAAGTGTTTATCCTGTGTTCCAAATTAAGTTCCTGCAGCTAAACAGACTGTAGCACAGCCGCACTTCCTTGGCACATGGAGAAGAGAGAGTTTTTCCTGGAGTGAGCTGGGGCAACTGAGGAGTTACATCAGGTCGCATCTTGAATTGCTTTTTTGTGTCAAAATGTAGCCATTTTATAGTTTATACCTCAAAATATTTCTAGTTTATGGTTTTGGAGTGGGTGCTTAACTACCGAGCTACATCCCCAGACCTTTTTATTTTGACACAGGGTGTCACTAAATTGCTTAGGGCCTCAATAAATTGCTGAAGCTGACTTTGAACTTGTAACCCTCCTTCCTCAGCCTCCCAGCCACTGGAATTATAGGTGTGTACCACCGCACTAAGCTCGTTTATATTGTTAACACGGGATCATCCCTTGGTGTTCTTGACTTAATTTCAGGACACTCAGGATACCAAAAATGCAAGGACACTCACATGCCTTTTATAAATCGGACACAGTGGCACAGGTGACTTGGGAGGCTGAGGCAGGAGGATCACAAGTTTGAGGCTAACCTCAGCTCTTAGCGAGGCCCTGTCTCAAAAAAAAAAGGACTGGGGATAGGGCTCAGTGTGAAGGTCCCTTGGTTTAGTTCCCAGTTCTCGTTTACCATGATCCATATTCTCCATATTTACCAGTTGCATATTCTGATGCCATGTAGCTTTGTCGTAAGCGTTCACGCACCAAGGGGTCATTCTGTGCTGCTGGGGTGCCACCGAGCGCCTCATGCCTTCCAGCTTCGAGCTCTGCCCCTGAGTTGCACCTTTGCCCAGCCAGTGCTTTTTATTTTGGAATCTTTGTGGTTCTGGGGTCTGCTTGACTACTTCCTGTTGCTCACTTCTCTGCTCAGGTTCCCAGGCTTGTCCTGACCCCAGCATGCTGTCCTCTGCTCCCGGAGCCTGGCTGCCTGAGCCTTCACAGCTCTGCCTGCTCCAGCGCCTGTCCTGCAGCCAGCTAATCTTCGCTGGCTGTCTTTGTCCTTGCTGCAGGTGGCTTCCTGCTCCTTATTTTGAGTAGTTCTGCGTTCTTCTCTGGATATTGTGGAAGTGTTACTGGGAGTCAACTTTGTCGGGCCCTCCTGCACGGCAAGAGCGAGCCATGTTGCTGAGAACCTCAGTGAGCTGGTTTTTGCTGGAACCCCTGCCTGCAGTGTTCTCAGGTGGACCTGGGATTGGAGTTGCTGGCCACATGGTCACTATTGCTGTCTCCAGCAGCTGCATCTTTATTTATTTATTTTGGTGCCAAGGATTGAACCCAGGGGTGTTTAACCACTCAGCCACATCCCTAGCCCTGATTTGTCTTTCATCATTCATTCATTTTTTTTTTTTTTTTTTTTTGGTACTGGAGATTGAACCCAGGGTCACTTGACAACTGAGCCACATCCCAGCCCTATTTTGTGTTTTATGTAGACACATGGACTCACTGAGTTGCTTAGTGCCTCGCCATTGCTGAGGCTGGTTTTGAACTCGCGATTCTCATGTCTCAGCCTCCCAAAGTACAGGGATGACAGGCTTGCGCCACCGCGCCCCGTTTTATTCATTCATTTTTGGTACTGGGGATTGAGCTCAGGGGCACTTGACCACTGACCACATCCCCAGCCCTATTTTGTGTTTTATGTAGAGACAGGGTCTCACTGAGTTGCTTAGCACCTCGCCGTTGCTGAGGCTGGCTTTGAACTCGTGATCCTCCTGCCTCAGCCTCCCTAAGTGCTGGGATTACAGGTGTGCGCCACCGCGCCCGGCTCCAGCTCCACTCCTTTTTTTTTTTTTTTAATTTTTTTTTTTAGTTGTAGATGGACACAATGTCTTTATTTTATTGGTTTGTATGTGGTGCTGAGGATCGAACCCAGGGCCTCACGCATGCGAGGCAAGCACTCTACCGCTGAGCTACGATCCCAGCCCTCCAGCTCCACTCTTGATGTTCCTTCTAGCCAGCGTGAGGGTCCTGTGCTTCTGGCACCTGCATCTGTCTTGGTTCTTTCCAAGTCATTGACTGCTCTGGTCCTTTGAGATGTAGCAAAGGGAGCCCGGCCAGGAGCCCAGGGCCCTTGGTGGGGTTTGGTAATTCGAAGCATGTTGGAGGATACAGTGACGTGGGTTCCGTTATTCCAAGTCTGGATCATAAAATATTCAAAACATTCTGTTTCGGAGAGGGCAATTAATAGCAGTGACCCCCCCCCCCCCCGCACCTGTGCGAGGGTCCTGGGCCAGGTCAGGGCATGGTCTTACAGTGACAGGCTGCCATGCTGCCAGGGCGGCCTCCACACAGCAGCCCCTGGATGGGGTGAGGTCAGCCACACAGGGACCTGGACCAGAGCCTATCCCGTTCTGTGGGCCTGGCCCCAGGGGAGGTGGCAGGTGTTGTTGGAAGGAGCATGGAGCCCTCTGCCTGGGAACGGCAGGACAGGGTATCAGCGGGTACAGCTCCTGGTCCCATCATCACACCACCAAGTGGGTTGGGGGGTCCTGGTGCTGCATGGAGTGCTTGGCATGGGAGGGCCATGTGGCACCCTGCACATCGACCTTCAGAGTTACTCCAGACCCTGTGGTGACCTCTGCTCCCCTCCTGGGGGCCTTCAGGTTCTCAGCACTGACAGTTGTCATCTGTGCTCATGGTTTATGGTGTGCCACACCCAGCTGTCTGGCACTCGGGCCCTGGCACCGCGGTGCTGCTGGGGCCAAGCACTGCAGGCACACAACACGCAGAACCACTGGGTGACACGGCAGTCTGTGTCACCACAGCCAGACACAGAAGGCCCAGGTGCCCCGTCCACTGGGGAGTGGACACATCCAACGTGTGTGTGCATGTGTGGCGATGTTGTGGGACCACCTTAGCATTCCGTCACCCAGCAGCATGTGTGGAAGCAGCCCCGTCCTCGGGAGCAGGTTCCTCCTTCCCTCCCGGTCCGTGGGGTCCACGTCCTGTTCCTGGACTCGCCTGTTGTGGGCCTTGCCGGTCAGTGGAGTCACACACTATGCCTTTCTGTCTGGCTTCTTCCCAGAGTGGTGGTTGCTGACTGTTTCGGGTAGATGTTTGTAACTACGCTGATTCTTTTGTTTTTCCCATTTTAGGCAAAATACATCTCTCAGTGCATTGACGAGATCAAGCAGGAGCTGAAGCAGGACAACATCGCGGTGAAGGCCAACGCTGTGTGCAAGCTGACCTATGTAAGTGCCTCCCGAGGGCCGCGCCGTGGCCCGCAGCCTCTGCCCACGCGTCCCCCTTGGGTGCCTGTGTGCGTCTGTGTGTGTCAGCCTGTCTGCCTGCCGTCCATCCACCTGTCACGCGTTCGCTGTTGCCATCTGCCAAGGCGCCGACTCCAGGTCAGGCCAGGATGCCACGCTGGCATGGGCTGGGGAGGCCCCTTGGCCGGTTGTGGGCCCGGTGCTGGCCTAGAAGGGGCCTGTCCTCAGGGTGGCCTGGAGGCTGAGCTCAGGCTCTGACTGGCCAGGCTCCCTCTCTGGCTGCAGTTGCTGCTCACAGCGTGAGCTAGGGACAGGTGCCCCGTCCTCCCACCTGATCCCTCCTCAGAGATAGGGAGGGGACCTGTCCCAGCAGTCCCCAGTGAGGGACTTGGCAGACACCAGCTGTTGCCAGGAGCCAGTGCGCCCCCGGTTGGAGCGCCCACAGTGGGAGTCAACGCCGTGTTTCAGTTGCTGGCGTTTGTTGCCTCGTAGAGTTGCTAACCTGTGCCTCTGGATTCTGAGTGCCAGAGATGGTGCAGAAGCCCTAGGGTGTGCGTGGGGTGAACTTGGTTGAGCTGACTGGAGCTCGTGTTCCCGTTAAGGCTACTCCCTTTGTCTCCGCTTTGGCTTGTGAGTAAAAATTCCCGTGCCTCCTTCTTAACAGTTGCAAATGTTAGGGTACGACATCAGCTGGGCTGCCTTCAACATCATCGAAGTGATGAGTGCCTCCAAGTTCACGTTCAAGGTGAGTGTGGGGGTGCTGGGTGGGGGTGGGCATCTCCCCACGCCAACATCCCCCAGGGCCCAGATGTGGGGCTGGCACAGGCCAGTGGCAGAGTGTCAGCTGTCCTGAAACCCAGCCTCACGCTGCACCTCAGGTGTTGAGCTTGGGTCCTGGAGGGTTTACTTGTTTTAAAAAATTCTCAAAGCTGAGGTGCAGCTCGGGGTTTAGCCCTTGCTCAGCACAGTTGAGGCCCTGAGTCCATCCCAGTACCGCAAGTCAAGAGCAAGCCCACTTTCTGTAGTTGGGTATTAATCCATTTTGTCCCATTGTCCAGATGTGGAAAACCTATGAAGACTTGAGTAGAGTAGTAAATGTACCGTTTATGGTACCTTAGAAATAATACTTGAGTGTTTCTTATGTTTGCAGAATTGAATACTTGAGTCTCTTTTTTTGGTACCGGGGATTGAACTCAGTGGCACTTGACCACAGAGCCACATCCCAGCCCTATTTTGTGTTTAGTGCCTCACTGTTGCTGGGGCTGGCTTTGAACTCGCGGTGCTCCAGTCTCGGCCTCTCAAAGTGCTGGGATTACAGGCGTACACCACCATGCCTCGATAATTTTTCCTTTTAATTTTAAGTAATATCAACAAAATGTTGGTTTTGTGAGACTGAAATGAGCACGTATTCTAGATCACGAGTTAGATCTGAAACCCTTAGGGAGTCAGCAGTCAATCCCCTTGCCTTGAGATCGCTTCCATTACCCTGTCCCTGTGCCTCTTAGATATTTCCTTTTTTCTATTCCCCTCAGCACTGGGGATTGAACCCCGGGGTGCTCTACCATTGAGCCACATCCCCAGCTGCTTTTTAAAATTTTACTTTGAAGACAGGGTCTCACTAAGTTGCCCAGGCTGGCCTTGAACTTCTGATCCTTCTGCCTCAGCCGTCCAAGTTGCTGGGGTCCCAGGTGTGCCCACCACACCTGGCCAGTTTATTAATTGATATTCTTGTGGTCCTGGGGATGGAACTTGGGGCCTCACACAGGCCAAGCAAGTGCTCAATGAGCCACACCCCCCCGCCAGCGGTAACTGTGATGGAGAAGGGAACACCGTGTTTGTCAAAGTCAGTGCAGTCCCCGTGCGCCTGCATTCACAGCACTCTGCATTTGTGCGTGTGGCCCTGGGCGTCCTCGCAGCCTGCTGAAGAGCGGGCTGGGTCATCAGCAAGCCCCTCTAAGGACTCCCTCCTCGCTCCCTAGAGGAGTTCTGGCTCAGCAAGTTCCTTGCGTTCAGAGCGTTGGCGGGGTTCGGGCAGCTGTGGAAGGAGTGGTTCAAGACCAGGTGCTCTCGCCCTCGTGGGAGTCTCCTTGAGCTGCGTGGGGGCCTGGCTTGGTCTAGTGCACCTGCCACAGCCCCTAGCACCCGGCAAAGGACGCTGTTGGCCGGAGTCTCCGAAGCTCCCCGTGGCTCTGATGCACTGTTGCTCGACTCCACAGCGGATCGGCTACCTTGCTGCTTCCCAGTGTTTTCACGAAGGCACGGATGTTATCATGCTGACCACAAACCAGATCCGCAAGGTAGGTGCCCACCCCCGCCTCGCTGGCCCTCCTGCCTCCTGTGTGACACGGAGAAAGCCTGGAGGGTGGGCTTGAGGCCTGTGGTCCTCCTGAGCCCATGGCTTCTCCAGCAAGCAGGCACCAGCTCTGAAGACCTGGCCTCTCTGGGCGGGACACCCCTTGCCCTGCTTTTTCTGCTCAGAGCTTGAGGCCAGCTCTGGTGGCTCCAGGGCTCCACCTGGGGGCTGGCCCAGCCGTGCCTCTTTTCTGCTTCCCCTCCTATGGCCCCTGCCAGTGGGCACTTTGCCCTGTGTTTGTTTTTGGGTGGTGCAGAGGTTGACCTTGACCATGGAGCCATCCCCCAGCCTGTGTATGTTTTATTTAGAGACAGGGCTTCACTCAGTTGCTCTGGGCCTTGCTATATTGCTGAGGCCGGCACTGAACTTGAAATCGTCCAGTCGTCCTGTCTGGCCTCCTGAGTGGGTGGGTGATAGGTGTGCCCACCTTGCAGGCTCCCCGGGGTTCTCTCAGGTTCTGTGAGGTGTGTATGGGGTTCTTACCTTTTGGGGCCTTTAAGGCCACAGAGGAGACACTCCTCCTTGGCTCTGGTGCTCGTGCCTTGGAGGCCCACCCTCCCGGTCGGTGCCAGCCCCGCCAGCTGCAGCTGACTCAGGCTGCAGACTCACGCCCATCAACGAGTGGGGCAAGGGCTCGACCTGTAAGAGCTATCGCCCCTGCAGGGTGCCCTGCGCCAGGAGACAAGTGAGGTGCACACCCGAGCAAATTGGTCCTGCTGAGCTCATGGTGCTGGGGAGGCCAGCTCTCGCCATGGATGAGGGCATGGCTACTTGGTGTGGCCTGCAGGGACTCGGGTCAGGGTGCCCAGGGGCCTGGGCAGATGGGGTTTTCTGCAAGGAGGAGGGTGTGGGTTGCCAGATAGGGAAGGAGTGGGATGCAGGGGGGGTGGGCTTTGTGCGCGTCAGCCGCCCCTGCCCCCTCCATCCTAACCAGGAAGTGTGCTGGGGCTGTGGGTCAGGCCTGCACTGAGGGCACCTCTGGCCTCACTCTCTAATGGAGCCCACGATTGGCTCTGGCACACGGAGGGCTAGGGAGTTGCTGCTGTCCCCACTGCTGTCCTGGCTCAGATGCGGTGGCTCCCGTGTAGCTGCAGCACACTGCTGATTAGTGCAGCTTTGCTCGCAGGAGGTCACCATGGAACATGTCCTGGGTGTTTACGCCCCTGTGCCTTTGTTTGTTTTTGTTTTTGTTTTTTTTGCTTTTTGAGTGTAGGGTTTGTTTTTTTTGTTTGTTTGTTTTGGTACCAGGGATTGAACTCAGGGCACTCGACCACTGAGCCACATCCCCAGCCCTATTTTGTGTTTTATGTAGAGACAGGGTCTCACTGAGTTGCTTAGCGCCTCGCCATTGCTGAGGCTGGCTTTGAACTCGCGATCCTCCTGTCTCAGCCTCCCACAGTGCTGGGATGACAGGCTTGCACCACTGCGCCCAGCTTGAGTGTAGGGTTTATTTAAGTAGAAGATACAGAACTCCCACGTGGTGAGGGGATCCAGTAGGGGTCACCTCTTCTACTGTTGTTTGGTTTTTAAAAAGTACTTTAGTTGTAGACGGGTACAACACCTTTATTTATTTTTGTGTGGTGCTGAGGATGGAATCCAGTGCCTCACACATATGAGGCAAGCACTCCACCACTGAGCTGCACCCCGGCCCTCCCCTGCTGGTCTAACGAGCCGAGGACCCTGAGACACGGCTCCTGGGCCAGAGGCAGAGGGCCCGGGGTGGTGCTGCTCTAGGACCAGAACTGGCAGCTCAGGGGTTCTCAAGTGCCCTATTGACAAGCCTCCCTTGCAGAAGGCCCCTCAGCGTCTGGTGCTCCTCTGTGGCTCTTTGCTGAACGAGGTTGCTCTGGAAGTCGGGCTTTGGAGGGGCTGCTGTTTCAACCCTGGGCCCAGTGACAGAAACCCCTAGGCCCTGGTTTCCTGTTTTTAACATGGAAGGGTGGCTCTGGGTGCACCCCAGGTGTTTGCAGAGGTAGAGCTCTAGAGCCCCTGTGGCAGGTGGAGCCCAGGGGCGAGTGTGTGGCGTCCAGAGTTCCCTGGGTAGAGGAGCTGGGAGCTGCCGCCAGCTTCCCGGGTCCCCTGCTCCTTTCCTTGTTCACCTGGAAGATGAGAGTTGCCTGGGGCCAGAGCTTGCGGGAGGGCGTGCTCCTGACTGTCCAGGGCCAGGCCGGCCTCCCCCGTGGGAGTGCCGCGGCTCGATGTGCCTTGTGCTGATTGCGTGCCAGGGCCCCGGCCGCGGGGGCAGCTGGGCTGGAGCTGTCCCTGGCACACTGAGCCATTCCTCTCCCCTCTCAGGACCTGAGCAGCCCCAGCCAGTACGACACTGGAGTTGCGCTGACTGGCCTGTCCTGTTTTGTCACCCCAGATCTTGCCAGAGACCTGGCAAATGACATCATGACCCTGGTGAGTCTGCCCGCCAGCCCTTCCCTTTGTCCTGTGTTTGGGAGCCTGGAACTCGGGGGTAGGGTGCCCCGCCCAGAGAGCTTGGCTGCATGGGAGCAGCTGAGGTGGCCTGTGTGTGGCCTCGAGGAGAAGGGAGCTCAGCTGCTGTTACTCCTGCGGGACCTGCTCTGGGGTCACTGGAGTCTCTGCATTTCTGAGTTCACCTTGGAAATAATCCTGCTGGCAGGAGGAAGCGGGGAGCCCAGTGTGTCAGGCCTGTGGGGACAATTGTTTTCTTACTGAGATGCGGGCAGCGGTGGCTTTTCTTGGTAGCCAGCCAGCTTCATTGTGGAGCGGCTCCCCTCTGCCCTGGTGCTGTCCAAGTGTGACTTCTCATGGCACCAAGTCAGTCTTGAAGGTGAGGCCCCGTGGCCCACAGTGCCTTCTGTGTACAGGCCAGTCTGGGGCCCGCTTCCTTTCTTTTCCACATCTGGGTGTGGACAGGTGGCGGGCTCCCACCTGGTGACAGTCACATGTGGTTAGCCTTGACCACAGGATGTGTGGGTGTCGGCTGATGGTCTTTGAGCTTGTTATAGCTGGATCGACTTCTTGATCAGGGTCAGCACATGGTGGCCCCAGGGCCAGACCTAGCTGGCTGCCTGTGGTAAACCAAGTTCCAGAAATAAGTGGTGACTTCCCAGGCAGGAGGGCCCGCGCCTGCAGCCCCGCTACATGGGCAGCAAGGGCAGGAGGGCCGCTTGAGCCCAGAGGTTTGCACCCAACTTGGGGAACAGCAAGACCCATCTCAAAATGAGGAAAAGAAACTGGGCTGGGGTCTGGGGCTGTAGCTCAGTGGCGGAGCACTTGCCTAGCACACGTGAGGCCCTGGGTTCGATCCTCAGCACCACATATAATAATAAATGAACAAATAATAAAGATCCATCAACAACTAAAAAAAAAAGAAACTGGGCTAAGCCAGGTTCTGGCAGCACCTGGGTGGGCCCGTGCTGCTCTGCCTTCCATGGCAGCCTTCGCCGTGCAGAAGCATCATCTGTCAGGCCTTTCCGACAGGTGGCCTGCCCTTGAGACTAGAGTGCTCAGGAGCCTCCCTGGGGCTGGAGGTCTCTTGCAGTGTGAGGAGCCGAAGGGCGGGATGAGGGGGTGAGGGGCAGGAGACACCGGCAGGTGAGGAGGGGAGACGGGCAGGGTGTATAGGTGAGGTGTGGGCAGGCGAGGGACCGGGGACCCGGGCAGGGCTTGGGGTGGGCGAGCAGCGCGGGGAGCCTGTGCAGACCCTGGCACTCTCCCTCAGATGTCGCACACCAAGCCGTACATCCGGAAGAAGGCGGTGCTGATCATGTACAAGGTGTTCCTCAAGTACCCCGAGTCGCTGCGCCCCGCCTTTCCCCGCCTGAGGGAGAAGCTGGAGGACCCTGACCCCGGTGGGTAGAGTGGAGTCACGGGTGCTCAGCCAGGCCCTGGGAACGTGCAAGGGCGTGTTATGTGGGAGCATGTGGGTTTGCTAGGTGGGGACCCCACCCCAGAAGCCTCTCGTTCCCCATGTTGTGACAGCCACTGGACGCAGTGGACAGCGCCTGAGGCTCAGCCTGGCCTGACAGATAGGAGTCCACTGCAGCCAGCCGGCAGTGGGTACAGCTGAGCTTGGGGCACTCCTGGGATCCAGGAGGTGGTGAGCAGCAGCCAGATGACCCCATCAGAGCAACCTGGTGTCCAGCACGGGCGCCAGCTCCAACCTTGTGGCCGTGCTCGGCATGCTAACATTCGCAGTGTGGCCATGAGGGGTGCAGTTTTGAGCGGCCCCTCAGGCTTAGGGGCGACACAGACAGAAGCAGTTAGGTTCCTCATAGGTCTTTGAGCCACACTTGGAGGTCAGGGGTTTGGAGGTTGGGGGTGAGGGACCCCTGGCCAGGGCCTTTATTGTGTCCAGGGCGTCATCCAGGGGGGCTCCGAGGGCATCTGGCTGGGAATTCGAGCATGTGGCGTGAGGCCTGGAGGTGCCTGAGGCTGTGAGGGCGTTATCGGCACGTCCATGCTGTCCCCGTGGGGTGAGTCAAGCAGCCTGCGCCCAGCATCCCACAGCAAGGTGGTCACCAGGGGTGGCTGTCCCAGGCAGAGGGCTGGGTGGACCTCACTGAGGAGCTTAGAGTAGGCCCAGAACTGGAGACTGTCGCAGGTGACGGAGCCCCGCAGGCACAAGGGCGAGGCCTGTGTTCAGGGTGCACGCTCAGGAAACGAGGCCACTATGGAGGTCAGCGTGTGTTTACATCAGTCTGCGTCTTACGGCTTTGGGCGTGGGGGGCGGAGCCTGTGCAAGGCAAAACCAGCCCTGGTTCAGGAGAGAACACCCAGCCGCTGGCACAGGGCACAGGTGCGGGCCAGCTTCTCATCCCCTCTGGGTAGAGTGGGAAAGCTGAGCTGCGCCATCGTCCCCCTGGGCTGATGGCTGGTAGGTGGAGCTCAGTGCCTTCCTATCCTCCACTGGAGGTGAGGCCAGAAGCTGCATTGGAGTGTCCCGAGTGTGCCCTGTGGTGGAGTGTGAGGCCCCGGGCCACTCCCACTGCATACTATACCTGGCCACCACAGACCCTGCTCCTTTCTCAGAGCACCTCTGTGCTCCTGTCCGTCACCAGGATGGGCAGAACCAGGGCCATACTCTGGGTGCTAGCTGGTGGGAGCTATGGACCCTCAGCATCCTCTCTGGTCACAGACTGGGTTGATTTTCAAAGCAAGAAGGGGTATTTTGGTTTTTAGGGGGCACTGAGGACCAAACCCAGGGGTGCTTTACCATTGAGCTGCACCCCCCGCCCTTATTATCTTTTTTTTTTAAGATTTTTTTTTTTATTTATAGATGAACACAATGTCTTTATTTTATTGCTTTGTATGTGGTGCTGAGGATCGAACCCAGGGCCTCACGCATGCGAGGCAAGCGCTCTACCGCTGAGCTACAATCCCAGCCCACGCCCTTATTTATTTTATGTGGTGCTGAGGATGGAACCCAGTGCCTCATATATGTGGCTCCACTATTGAGCCACAATCCTAGCCCTGGTCTTCTGCTTTTTTTGAAAATTAAATTTCAAAAGTGTTTTTTTTTTTCCCAATAATGTCAGATTTACAGAAACATGGAAGAAATACCACAAAAAATTCTAACCCACGTGCCCTTCACTCAGCTTTTCCAAATCTCCTGTGTCTTCAGAGTGGAGTCTGTTGGAACAGGAGCCTGGCACCACGCCCCCAGTGTTGGCTCCCTCCTCGGCCAGGCAGCAGCACAGAGGAAGGGCCTGCCCCCGTCTGTCTCCCGACACCACCCATACCTCTGACTAGTGACAAATTTGCGGGCTCCCACAATCCCCTAAAGTTCGTCCTTTGTTGGCGCACTCCATAGAGCCAGGCCTCAGCAGCCCACGTACCCCTGTTCCCAGCCAGGAGCCCGAGCCCTGGGCAGAGTGCTCTGGAGCCCCCGCACAGGCGCGGCGAGCGACTTACTGGCCTGCCAGGCCTGGCCCTCTCCTGCTCCTCACCCCTGCCCTCCTGAGGCGGGGCTGGAAGCTCAGGACGCTGAGCCCCCGGACTCCAGTCTCATGGGGGTCATTGTGTGCCTGGCCAGGCTCCTGAAGGACAAAGACATTGCTGCTGCAGGGATCCAGGACGCCCTGGAGCTCAAGACGAGGGCTGGCAGGGCTTTGTTACTTCACGGGACCATTGGGCCCTTTCTGGGCTGAGTCCCTGTCTTTGTCTTGTATGTCCTTGCCTTGTACCGACAGCAGGCTGCTGTCCTGGGCTGCCCTCCATGGGTGTCCCTGTCAGGATTCCACGGGCTCTGGCATTGTGTGCTCCTTGGCCTGGGAGATCCCTGGTCCCTCAGCATCACACAGGTGATCCAGGCCTGGCTGCTGGCTCAGGTGACACTGGCCGGACTGCCCTCTGCGGAATGCCCTCTTGGACTTGTTACCAGCGGGCAGCCAGCCCTACACACCTCAGCTTCCTAGTCTCAGGGTCTGTGCTGGGCATGGGGCTTCTCCTGGCCTCTCCTGAGCGCAGCGCATCACCCATTGGCACAGCCATGAGCCACTAGAGGAGAGTCAGTCTGCAGGGCCAGGTCCCTGCACTTTGAGCTCACGAGCAGCTTGGAGTTGGGGTGCTGGGACCGACACTGTATGGACACCAGCCGTGGCTGCCATGTGGTGGCGTTTGGAGACTCCGCTTGCTTCTCCGCGGCCTTGGCATCTGCGTGGGCCCTGTGGGAGGCATGGAGACCCTCGCTTGCCAGCCCCCTGCTCGCGGCTCCTTGGGGCTGTGCACCAGGCGCCCGCGCACTCATGCTGTGGGCCACGCTGCATGGTCATTGTGTGCAAGCTGTGGCCCTGGGGCCTTGCTCCCGGTGCCGCCAGGCTCGTCTCGCCTTCATAGAATCAATGTTCTCCCAGCAGTCCCAGCTCCTTTGTTGGTGGACGGCATGTGGGACCAAGACCTGGGGATCGGTGTCCTTGTCCCGGTACCCTCAGCACACACCAGAAAGCACGTGTGCGCCTGCTGCACCTGCCCGCGTCCGCCCGTGGTCCGCTGGTGGTGCTGGGCCTGCTAGCAGTCCATGAGTGTGTCCTCGGGCCTCCAGCCCCAGCCCTGCCATGCCAGGTCCCTCAGCTGGCACCACCTGGGCAAGGTCCTCTTGTACACGGGGCCCTGTGAATGAGATGCTCTATGCTGCTGATGTGGGTGCCCTCTTGGTCCTTAGGGGTCCAATCTGCGGCTGTCAACGTCATCTGTGAGCTGGCCCGACGCAACCCCAAGAACTACCTGTCCCTGGCCCCACTGTTCTTCAAGCTGATGACGTGCTCCACCAACAACTGGGTGCTCATCAAGATCATCAAGCTGGCAAGTGCCACTGACAATACCGTGCTCGGGCCCTCTCCCAGGGAGCCAACGGCCCTGGGAGTGTCCTGCCTGCATGGCCACCTGATCTAGCAGTGATGCCACCCCTCCTGTCCCCACAGTTCGGTGCCCTGACCCCTCTGGAGCCAAGGCTGGGCAAGAAGCTGATTGAGCCTCTCACCAACCTGATCCACAGGTAGGCCTCCCCTTGCAGGCCCAGAGCACCCTCGTGCCATCCTGGGCCTGGGCCTTGCCCTTGAGTCCTCCTGAAGACCTGCAGCAAGAAGGGGACAGGGGATGTGCTGCAGGTGCCCGACAGGGTTCGCAGAGTCCTGTGTGCAGATGCAGTGCAGCCGCTGAGCGTGGGCGTGGTTCTGGGTGTGCACTGTCAAGCAGCAGCAGCTTCTGAAGCTGTGGCACCAAGCCAACTGGTGGGTCCTGGCCCTGGACGCTGGCCTGTGGCCTTCTCTGCGTAGGCTTCTGTGGTCTGGGGTTGATCTAGCACCTGGTGAGAATGTCAGGCTGGAGCAGACTCCTGCTGCCTGCCTGCCCACCCCTCACCTGCCCTCCAGGGCCCATCTTGTTTGTTCAAAGTCCTGGCTGCTGTCCTGGCCACCACTTCCTAAGGATTGGCTGTGGGCCCTCTGCTGGCCGTGCGTGCTGACCGCTGCTCTCCTTGTGGGGGGCTGGGGATACTCTGTGGAAATCACAGGCTTGACTAGGTGGGGAGTAGAATCCTAGCTTTCCAGGCCCAGCCGCCTTTGTTTATAAATGGTGCCTTTGTTCTTCGCACCAACAGAGAATGGCTAGATGGACTGTCCTAATGTGGCGAGAACCTGTGGGCTGTGCACCAGGATCCCACTTGGGTCCCAGAAACCCAGGCTGCTTGCTAGCGCTCCTGGGAACTATAGCTGCACGTTGGTCAGATGTATTTGTTTAAAACCAAGAATGTCTCAAGCTCACATAGAACTGCACCCAATTCCTTTGTTAAATGCATGGTCCATTTACAGTAAGATTGAGGAGGGAGGGGAGGGCGAGCAGGGCCACGGGGCAGGGTGGCTGTCACTGTGTAGCCGGGCTTGGCTGGGCAGGCAGCCCTCCCTGCGAAGCCTGCAGCGGGATGTCCCCGCCGGCCCTTGCTATCAGGCCACTCCCTTCCTCCCTAGCACGTCCGCCATGTCCCTTCTCTACGAGTGCGTGAACACCGTGATCGCAGGTGAGCCCGCATCATCTCTTCTTGGGGGTGGTGTCATCCAGGCAGCCCTCTTGGGTGCGTCCAGGCCGGGTGAGGGTGCCAGGCCTGCCCCCCGAGTGTTTCCCTTGTGGAGCTCAGAAGGCAGAGGGTGGAGTAGCCACAGCTAGCCAGGCTCACATGGCGCACCTGGAGTCCAGTGGCCCGCTCTCCCCTTGGCCCAGGTGTCTGTGAAGGTCCCTGATGTAGTTCGCAGCCCTGCCCTCTTTGGGAGTGTGAGGGGTTTCCATCTACTGGGGGACAGAGCCCGGCTGCCCAGCCCCTGTCGCCTGTGGTCAGCATGCTGCTGCTCTGGGCCCTCCTCAGGCCCCCGTGGACAGAGGTGACCCAAGACGCCATGCCATGTTACCTGTGGAGACTGCAGTATGGGTTTTGCCAGTTAGAGATGGCAGGGTCAGCACTCCTCGCACGTGCTCAGGTTGGAGGGACTCTGGATGCTCTGCGCCCCCAGCGATCTCGGGCATCTCGGTGCAGCGCTCGCACGTGGCAGAGGAGCGGGGAGGCCCTCCACCCCCTCCTTCTGTTCCTGGTTGGAGGGGCAGAGCGCTTGCTCCTGGGCGTGGCTGACCACCGCCTGGCTCCCTAGGTTTCTTGGAAACTGGTCGTTAAAGCTGGTGGCCCACGAGGCCGCAGTCTTACTGCCCGCATGGTGGGAAGCCCCGGGCGGGGGCACAGGCCGAGTTGGCCGTGGTGCGTGGGGCTGCTCTGGCACTCTTGAGGTGTCTGACATTCAGCAGTTTCATAAGATGCTAACGCACCTTCTGCGCTCTACGGTGGAGCTGCTGGGCCCTAGTAAGAGGAGTGGACTGGCACCATGGCCAGGGAGGGCCAGGCACAGGCAAACCTGGGGGAGGGTGGGGGAGGGGACAGGAGAATCAAGAGGCCCTGACAGTGAGGTGGGAGTTCTTGCTGCAGGGAGGGGCTGGTGTCGCCAGGGCCCGGCGCACCTGGCGCACCTGGAGCAGTGGCCTTCGGGTGATTGTACTTGAGTCAGCACATGGGACGTGGCCCTGACACCTGGGGAACTTCCCTGGATGGGGATGCCTGATGCTGTTGGTGCTGTGATCTATGTTTTTGGTTCATGTGATGAAAATTGGCCAAAGGCAGGACCAGGGCCAAGGGCAGCCTAAAGTTACAAACAAGATTAGAGGTTCAGACCACCCCAGGCTTGGTGCCCTGCCAGGGGTCCCCAGGTCTCAGCAGGTCTCGGCACATGGATGTTCTCCCAGCTGCAGTTCTTACAGCGGTAGGACCCAGAGCAGTCAGGTGGGAATGGCACATGGGGGACTTGGAGACCAGGCAAGGCCTCCAGAGTCTCCTCCCAGGGAGTCCTATGGGCTATACTTTGTTCCCAGCCACACACCTGTGGAATGTCACCAGGAGCTCACAGACACCCAGCACTTGAGGGTCAGTGGGGGCACGTACTGAGATCCCAGACTCCAGGGGAGCGCAGGGTCTGAGCGGAAGCCACACCATTTGTCCCACATTTAGGCTCAGGAGCCCTTCCTGTCAGGGAGGGTGGGAGGCCCCAGGGCCAGGTCCCTAGATGCTGCAGGAGCCAGTCTCACAGCCCCTCCAGCTCAGCTTGGCCTCAGGCTGCCTGGAGACCTGCTGAGCCAAGCAGCTCCAGGTACAGCCCTGCTTGCAGCCACCTCTGCAGGCCAGGTGTCAGGACACAGGTTGCTGGCTGGTGATTGACATGGGCTGTTTGTTTCAGTGCTCATCTCTCTGTCCTCCGGCATGCCCAACCACAGTGCCAGCATCCAGGTACGTGCCGGGACGGCTCTGGGATTGAGCTGTGCCCTCCTCGCCCTCCCCACCTTAGGACATCCTTCCCGTGTAATCTGTGTTCCTGGTGACTGGCAGCTCATGGCCCCTGCTGCACCCAGGGTGTCTCTTGTCGCTGTAGGAGACAGCCATCCTGCTGCTGACCTCCCCTGATCCCTGTAGTCGTGGGCATTGTTGCCCAGTGCCTTGGAGCTCTGGGTGGCTGGGCTCCTAGCTGACCTGGAGACCCTGGGGTGGCCATCTTCTGGTTCGTTTTATCTACTAACATGTGAAGGAAGTCGCTGTCAGCCTCTTCCTAGAGGCCCCGTCACACAGGTGCACGTCTGCTGCCCCCTGCAGGGTCTCCTGTTGTCAGGGGTCCACGGGGTCTGCACTGCTTGTCTGCCCCAGTGCCTGGGTGCCTGTAGACCCATGGCTGACCTGCTGGGCAGGCCGTAGTGGAAGGGCCCTGGCCTCAGGGGAGGCAGGGGTGGCCTGGGGGGATGGGGCGGGCCCGCCTCAGCCTGCTTCACCCTGGTGTGGGAGATGGAATCAGGGTGGTTTTCCTCTTTTCAGCTTTGTGTTCAGAAATTAAGGATACTGATAGAAGACTCCGATCAGAACTGTAAGTCATTCTGTTTCTGTTTCCCAGGCCTTTATGGAGTTAGGGCTCTGGGGCCTTAGAAGAAAGGGGCCAGGGGTGTTGTGGAGGCCAGGGGTCCTGCACAGACTCTGAACAGACCAGCAGCAGCTTCAAGACAAACGCTGCCCCTGCCCTGGGCCCAGACCCCACTCTCCCCGTACCTGGTGGTGAGCAGCCTGCCTTGTGTGCAGCCGGGTTCTCAGGTGGCTCTGTGGGCTGTGCCATGTGCACTTGTCTGCAGGGCGACGAGCAGCAGCTCCAGCCCGGGCAACAGAGGGACCCATGGCAGGTGGTGCAGGATCCCACAGGAGCCAGGGGAGTCCGGGTCTAGTTCAGACGAGCACAGATGGCAGTGGCTGCCAGGCTGTGGCCCTGCTACCCGCACACTGTGCCCGGACTATTGTCGAGGAATCTGACTCTGTACCACAGGGCACCTGGATGCAGGTGGCAGGGTGGTGCCTCACATGGCTGCTTCAAGCTGGGGTTGTGGTCCCTAGCATCTCCATAGCTCCGCTCATCTCTGCTGTTGCCCAGAAGTCCCCGTGGCTGACCTGTGGACGGGCAGGCACAGCCCTGTGCAGTGACACCTTGCCGTAGAAGCAGCTGCAGGCCATGTGGACAGGGCTGCTGTTTGCAGCTCCTATTTTATTTTATTTTTTTTTGGTACTGGAGATTGAACTCAGGGGCCCTCGACCACTGAGTCACATCCCAGCCCTATTTTGTGTTTTACGTAGAGACAGGGTCTCACTGAGCTGCTTAGCGCCTCGCCATTGCTGAGGCTGGCTTTGAACTCGCGATCCTCCTGTCTCAGCCTAAGTGCTGGGATTACAGGTGTGCGCCACCGCACTCGGCTCTATTTTATTTATTTTTTTACCCTTTATTTATCTATTTATTTTTCTTTTTTGGGGGTACTAGGGATTGAACTTAGGGGCACTCGACCACTGAGCAACATCCCCCGCCCTATTTTGTGTTTTATGTAGAGACAGGGTCTCACTGAGTTGCTTAGCGCCTCGCCACTGCTGAGGCTGGCTTTGAATTCGCTTTTCTCCTGTCTCAGCCTCCCTAAGTGCTGGGATTACAGGCTCTCTTTATTTTTATGTGGTGCTGAGGATCAAACCCAGCACTCAGCCAGGCACAGTGGCGCATGCCTGTAATCCCAGCACTTTGGGAGGCTGAGGCAGGAGGATCGCCGGTTCAAAGCCAGCCTCAGCAACAGCGAGGCGCTAAGCACCTCAGTGAGACCCTGTCTCTACATAAAACACAAAATAGGGCTGGGGGTGTGGCTCAGTGGTCAAGGGCCCCTGAGTTCAATCCCCGGTACCAAAAAAAAAAAAAAAAAAAAAACCAGCACTCCATCACTGAGCCACCACCCCAGCCCAGTTCCTAGTTGTTGTTGGTTTTGTTTTGTTTTGTTTTTGGTAATGGTGATTGAACCCAGGAATGCTCAACCACTGAGCTATATCCCAGCCCTTTCTATTTTTTATTTTGAGACAGGGTCTTGCTAGGTTGCCTAGGACCTTGCCGAGTAGTTAAGGAAGACCTTGAACTTAGAGCCCTCCTGTCTTAGCCTCCCAAGCTCCTGGTTTAGATGGTGTGTTTGCCTCAGGCTTGGCCTTTGTCTTCTCCAGGGCCAAATGTGGGCCAGTCAGGTGTGGGCAGTAAACATCAGGGCTTGTGAGCACTGGATGGGGCACAAGTCACTGTGCTTTCCAGTGGGTGTGGGAGCGTGGGTGATTTGTCGTGGCTGGATAGCAATGGCTGCTAGAACTGCAGGGCAGGTGAGTGGGGGTTCAGGGGTTCTTTCCTTGTCCCACTCAGGCCCCACTTTCACGGCAGTGTGCAGAAGACCCTTGTGACCTGTCGCAGAGCCTCTGCCCTGGCTCTTGGGGTGGGGCCGCAAAGCTCGGAGGCTGCCCACGAGGCAGCACCTTCCTCTGTGCCTGATGGGGCTGATGGCTCCTGTCTCCCCACAGTGAAGTATCTGGGGCTGCTGGCAATGTCCAAGATCCTGAGGACACACCCCAAGTCTGTGCAGGCTCACAAAGACCTCATCCTGCAGTGCCTGGACGACAAGGACGAGTCCATCAGGCTGCGGGCGCTGGACCTGCTCTACGGGATGGTGCGCCTCAGCCGTGTGCCAGCCCCGGGGGCACATGGGGCTCACGGGCCCCAGCAGGGTTAGATGGTGGCCAGGGGCCTGTCTGGATTTGGGGCAGGGTGGGGACAGGCGCTGGTGAGCCACTGTGTGCCAGCTGAGCATCCTTCCAGGCTCCTGCCCCAGGGGTATGTGGCTGCCCAGCACGGATTGCGAACTCCACCTGGGTTGGTGGTGCATGTGTGGAACATACCCTCACCTTCCCCCGCTAGGTGTCCAAGAAGAACCTGATGGAGATCGTGAAGAAGCTGATGACCCATGTGGACAAGGCTGAAGGCACCACCTACCGTGATGAGCTGCTCACCAAGATCATCGACATCTGCAGCCAGTCCAACTACCAGTACATCACCAACTTCGAGTGGTGCGTGTCCCCCAACCCCCGTGCAGGTGGGCCGGTGCTTGTGGTCCCGTTGGCACCCCTCAAAGGCTCTGCCCTGCAGGTACATCAGCATCCTGGTGGAGCTGACCCGGCTGGAGGGCACCCGCCATGGCCACCTCATCGCCGCACAGATGCTGGATGTGGCCATCCGCGTGAAGGCCATTCGCCGTTTTGCTGTGTCACAGATGTCAGCCCTGCTTGACAGCGCCCACCTGGTGGCCAGCAGCACCCAGCGGAACGGGATCTGCGAGGTGCTCTACGCGGCTGCCTGGATCTGCGGGGAGTTCTCGGAGTGAGTGGGGCGGGCACCGGATACTGTGGGCCATGGGGACACCAGGACGGGCCAGCATAGCCCATCCCCACTCTGTCCTGCTATGCCCACCTGCCTCGTCCCTCCACTGAAGTGTGAGGTGTCCTCAGCTGAGACTTGAGAGCTTTCAGAGACCTGTGTGCCTGTTAGGATCTGCCCCTGCTGTCCCGCTGCCCTGCAGGGTCCCCGTCCCTGTCCCTGCTGCACCTGACCCCTCCCTGCTCAGTCCCCATGGCAGCTGTTTGCCCTGTCGTGGGCCTGGGGAGCTCAGTGAGGGCGCCTCACCTCTGGACCCCCAGGAAGGTCCACAGCCCACAGATGGTGGTTCTGCCATTTCCTCCTGGGGAGGAGGTTTTGACCCCAGGAGTGAAGATAGGCAGCGAGCGACCGCGCCTGGGCCTGGGCTGTTCTGATCGCTGGGCACTTCCAGGTTCCCATGTGTCCCCCCAGTCTCTGTGGCCGTGGACTTCCCATGTGGCCAGTCCGTGGGGCTTGGGCCTCTCCTTCCTCTTTCACCCCTTGTCCTTGGGGCTGCCCTGTGCTGTGGATCCCTGGCTGTGTCCAGCGGTGTCGGTGTGGTTCCTGGTTCTGCTGAGTCCTGACTTGGCCCTGCTGCCTGCTCAGGGAATGGAGCTCTCCATGTCGCCCTGTGGGGAGCCCATAGCCCTTCCTGCTCCCTGTACACATGTGGCTCCCCTCACTGTGGTTGTGTCCCCCAGGCACCTGCAGGAGCCCCACCAGACCCTCGAGGCCATGCTGCGGCCCAAGGTCACCACGCTGCCTGGCCACATCCAGGCTGTGTATGTGCAGAACGTGGTTAAGCTCTATGCGTCCATCCTGCTGCAGAAGGAGCAGGCTGGGGAGACCGAGGCTGCCCAGGAAGTCACCCAGGTCATGGTGGAGCGGCTGCCCCAGTTTGTGCAGAGCGCAGACCTGGAGGTGCAGGAGCGGGTGAGCTGGTGTTGGGGTTGGGCTGTGCGGGGCCGGGGCCGGAAGAGCCCTAGGCAGGCTTGTGGGCGTCTGTTCCCGGCAGTGGTCAAGTGGCAGGCAGTCTCATCCCTTTTCAAAGCTCCTGGGCGAGACCCCTGTTGCGGCTTTCCCAGCTGGAGCTCAGGGCGGTCAGTAAGATGTGGCAGCCTTGGAGGTGGCCCCCAGGTCCAGGGGCACCTGTGCTTCACGTGGGAGCTGCCAGGCGGGTGCTGCTGAGCAGCGGGCGAGGTGCAGATGGCGGCCTAGGTGTGGGGTCCCCGTGGAGGCGGCTGTTCCTCCCATGTAGCGTGGGCTCTTGATGTGCACACAGCAAGGCAACCCTGCTAGGCCACGTGTGCAGCTGCCTGTCTGGTGGCCGCGGAGGCTGAGCGGGGTGTGCCTGAGGCTTCTACACAGACTCTGCAGGCCGTGCTGTGGACCACGCCAGCTGCCCCTCAGCATATGGTCACTGACCTCTGAGAGAGCCAGAGGTGTCTTGTCCAGCCGTGTCCCAACCTGAGTAGAGCTGGTGCAGTGGGGCTCCACTTGAGAGCGAAGCCCTCTTGGTCACCATCCCTCCACCTGTGAAGAGGCAGCTGTAGGGATGGTGGGTCTCTGGCCAGCGGGCATCCACAGGGAGTGGCCAGGTATTACTCGCCCTAGGGCCGGGCCGTGGCCACCCAGTGCCCATCCGTCACTGCCATCCCCTCCCTAGGCGTCATGCATCCTGCAGCTGGTCAAGCACGTGCAGAAGCTGCAGGCCAAGGGTGTGCCTGTGGCAGAAGAGCTGAGTGCCCTCTTTGCCGGGGAGCTGAACCCCGTGGCCCCTAAGGCCCAGAAGAAGGTCCCCGTGCCTGAAGGGTGAGCACACAGGGAGCTGGGGCCAGTGTGCACGGCCAGGCATGAGTGGCCTCGGGGGAAGGAGGGGCACGGGAGGGCGATGGAGGGCTGTGTGGGCTGGTGGGTGCGCCAGCCAGGCCGCAGCGGGCAGCGTGGCTGTGCTCCCGCCTCTTTCCCCTAGAGCGGGAGTGGCCTGACCTGTTTTGGGCCCCTAAAGCATAAGGTCAGTGCCAGGCAGCAGGGTTGCCTGGTTTCCCACGTCTGGCCTCTTTCTGGGGGGGACAGTGGTGTCCTTGTTGCGTCTGTCCTGTGTGAGGGATGGGTGCTGTGTTCAGGCCACCCCAGTCTAGATGCGTGGCATGCACTGTGTGCTGCAGTGGCCGGCCTGCGAGGGCGGCTGTGCCATGACCTCCCTGTCTGCACAGCCTGGACCTGGATGCCTGGATCAATGAGCCGCCCTCGGATAGCGAGTCCGAGGACGAGAAGCCCAAGGCCATCTTCCACGAGGAGGAGCAGAGGCACACTCGGCACCGGCAGCCCGAGGTGGATGAGGAAGAGCTGGCCCGGGTGAGCGCATCAGGGCCTGGCGCTCGCTGGGGGTGTCTGTGAGGCAGCTGTCCCCGTCGACACAGGCTCCCCAGAGCCAGTCCCGCAGATCAGCCCTGTCAGACCAGGGTCTCTGTCCGGCGGTCCTCCTGGGGGTGATGAGTGGACAGTTGATGTTAGGGTTGGGATTTGACAGCCAAGGGGCCGCCTGGTGGCCTTCTTTGTCCTGAAGCTCGTGATCCCACCTCGTCCTCGTCTACATGAGGGGACAGGAACTACCCTCTCACAAGCCCTGCCACCTGGACCCTGATGTGTGCTCCAGGGTGAGAGCTGGGGGGCAGGAGCCTTGGCTCAGCCCAGGACAGACCAGGTCTCTGTCCTGGCTCTGCCCAGGAGCTGGGTGCACCAGACCGGTCACCACCCGCTCGGAGCATCTTCAACTGCTGGCACTTTTTCTCCCTGCTGCCTTCTCCCCTCTTGGGCCATGGTGTCTTTGTACTGTCTTACCTGACAGTAAGAAACTCGGAGATCAGCCTCCCATAGGGTCTGGGGGGCCCTTGGATCTGGCCCAGTGCCTGAATGCTCTGCTGTGTTCCACTTGTGTCCATGTGTCTGGTGTCCACAGCGTCGGGAGGCCCGGAAGCAGGAGCAGGCCAACAATCCCTTCTACATCAAGAGTTCTCCGTCCCCACAAAAGGTGAGGCTGGGCCAAACAGCCTCCCCCAGCCCCGGGAGCATGCATCCCAGGCCTGCCCGCAGGGAGTGGGCAGTTGTCCTGGTGGACCTGCTCAGTGGAGAGCCGCAGCTGCTGGGCTGAGTGTGCCCCCTCTCTGTGAGCACCTAAGTTAGTGCTGAGAGGGTGCAGAGCTGAGGCCTCTGGACAGGAGGGAGCCTGTCGTGTGGACCTTCTGGCGCTGCTGGCGTGTTCTAGATGTGCCAGCTGCAGGAATGGGGGTGGCATCCAGTGCCTTCAGTGTGCCCAGCTGCCCCCGGGAGCACTGGTTCATGCGGGAGGATCCTGGAGTGAGTGGGGGTCCCCAGTGACTATAGAATCGTGAGGAGCTGCTTCGCTGTGTTTCGGCTGGCCAGGCTTATTGGCCTGGTCCCAGCCATCCTGGGCTGCAAGGCTGCCTTGCTCTGGGCTTTAGCATGTGTTACTGTTCCAGTTTGGGGGAAAAGTTACAGATGGGGAAGTTGGTAAGAATTCTGATTTCCTGTGGCCTCACACGCGACCAAACCTCCCATCTGCTAGAGGATGCACAGCACCAGACGAGCAAGCCTCCTTGCTCCTCATCCCTCAGTGTGCAGGGCATACCGAGCCTCGGGGGGGCTCTGCTCACGCTTGCCAGCCACCTCCAGACACCCCGCAGTGTGCGACTAAGCCCTGGTGTTGCTCTTCCAGAGATACCAAGACACGCCGGGCGTGGAGCACATCCCCGTGGTGCAGATTGACCTCTCGGTCCCTTTGAAAGTCCCAGGCAAGTGTGCTGGTTTGCAGGTGACACACGTCATGTGGGCCGGGGGTTTCCCGCTGCCCTCCCTGCAGAGCCCCCCGCTCATCCTGTCCCGGGGGCTGCCCACAAGCCGGCTCCTGCTGTAGACGGGTGAAGGGCGTGGCTCGGGGCTGAGTGCGCGCCCCACAGGGTTGCCCACGTCCGACCAGTACGTGAAGCTGGAGGAGGAGCGCAGACACCGGCAGAGGCTGGAGAAAGACAAGAAGAAAAAGAGGAAGAAGGAGAAGGAGAGGGCGAAGAAGGGCAAGCACCGCCGCCACAGCTCACTGCCCACAGAGAGCGAGGAGGACATCGCCCCTGCCCAGCAGGTGGACATCGTCACCGAGGAGATGCCCGAGGTCAGTCCCACCTACCTGGTACAGGGGTGCCATGTCCCCACCAGAGCTGCTGGCTTCATGCGTTTGAGCCTTCCCGTGGTGCTGTCTTCCTTGGTGGCAAGAGTGGGCCACCAAGCCAGCTCTGTCCTGTGTCCCAGAGAGAACAATGTCCCCCTCACACCTGCCTCACGAGGCCAGCAGTCACTTCTGTGGCCTCCCTGGGGATGTGTGTCTACTCCACGTCCGTAACCCCGCAGCCAGGTGTGTGGCACTGGTGTCCTCCACCTAGAGACGCCGCACCGCCCGCTGTGGGTGGCCGGCGAGCTGTGGACCTGCCTCTCCAGGCGATCTGCTCTAGTGGGGTGGATCCTGCCAGGCTCCCCAGTTGCTGGTTAACTGGATGCTGAGTCCCTCTGTCCCCCCAGAATGCTTTGCCCAGTGACGAGGATGACAAAGACCCCAACGACCCGTACCGGGCCCTGGACATTGACCTGGACAGGTGAGCAGGGTTCTGGGCCCTTGCAGACTGCGGTGCAGCTGCGGTATGGTGGGCGGCTTGGTCTCACCTGGCTCTTGAACCTGCACCCAGCAACCTCGGCTGGGAGGCTGCATGCCCAGGGATTTGGGGAAGTCCCAGGCCTGGGGCAGGAAAGCACACGGCCTCCAGGGACGTCTCCAGAGACGTCAGGGAGAGATTGGGCAGGCCCTTCAGGGCCAGGTCAGCAGGAGGCCTTGCTCTGGTGCTGGGGCAGGAGCAAGACCTCCCCCTCTCACCTCGCCCGAGTGCACAGTGCCAGCAGTACCACGGGGGCCGGGCCGGGCCTCACGACCCCATGCCTCCTCCCCCGCAAGGCCGTTAGCCGACAGCGAGAAGCTCCCCATCCAGAAACACAGAAATGCGGAGACCTCCAAATCCCCCCAAACAGAGGACGTGCCTGTGGTAGAAAAGAAGAGCAAGAAACCCAAGAAGAAAGAGAAGAAGCACAGAGAGAGAGGGCGGGAGAGAGAGAAGGAGGAGAAGAGGGTATGCTGTGGCGGGCCTGGGCTCGGGCTCCCCTCCCGCAGCCCCGGGGCCTGGGCATCGGGGGAGCAGCTGGTAGCAGGGAGCGGCCCACGGGAGTCAGGCTCAGGCCGCGGAGGGCGGGGACAGTGCAGGACCTCGCTGAGGCTGGGGTGCGCAGGAGTGGCCGTGAGGGGCCTGTGTCCAGTCCTGGGAGACCCCCGTCCAGCCAATGGTGCTGCTCAGTGCTCTGCCTGCGCATGCAGGCAGAAAACCGGTGGGTTTTGTTTGGTTTTGGTTTTGGTACCGGGGTTGAACCCAGTGGCACTTGACCACTGAGCCACGTCCCCAGACCTTTTTTATATTTTATGTAGAGACAGGGTCTCACTGAGTTGCTTAGCGCCTTGCGATCTGCTGAGGCTGGCTTTGAACTCGCGATCCTCCTGCCTTAGCAGCCTCTCAAGCCGCTGGGATGACATGCATGCGCCACTGCGCCCGGTGAAAATGGGTGGGTTTTGAAGAGCCGTGGGCAGGCCTGGGCCTTTGCTGTGGCACTCCACCCTGCGTCCTGCACAGCTGCACGGGGCCAGGGCCTGCGGGCTGCTGGCGTCTTAGCCATTGGCAGTGGTGCCCACTGGACGTGGGTCCTCTTGGGCCTTCCCTTTGAGCGAGAGCCGAGGTCGGGCTGCAACTGCTCCTGTGTCCCGAGCTCTAGAGCGGACAGTCCTGGGCCCTGGAGGGGTGCAGCCAGCACCCTCAGCCCTGCTGCCCTGTACCCTCCCCACGGCCCATCCTCCTTTTGCCGACAACCTGTCTTCCTGTGGTTTCAGGGCGAGGACTTGGATTTCTGGCTGTCCACCACTCCACCACCTGCTGTTGCCCCTGTCCCAGTCCCATCTGCGGTAAGAGCCTGATGGGGCCTGTGCTGTCCCTGACATGTCCCTGATGCTGTCCCTCGTCTCACCCCAGCACTGTCTGGGAACACGCGGGGTGTGGCTACAGGCCTGGAGCCCAGCACTCGGGGTCTCCTCTCCTCTCACGCCCCCTCCCCTCTGCTGGCCTCTGCACTTTGCTGTCAGCAGCTGTCCAGCCTGTGGGACCCAGTGGTTGGCCAGAAGGAGTGAGGCAGGAGAGGGCTTTCCAGCCAGGGTATTGTCCACAGGCTCCATGTCACTTGACGGGTGTCCCCAGCCCTTCCAGGAGGCACAGGGTTGGCTGAGGGTGGTCCCCAAGCTTGCCTGGCTCCCTGCAGGAGGAGCTTGGTGTGAACTTGGCTGTCACTGCCCCTAAGGATGAAGGTGAAGGGCACAGGGCAGAGAAGCCCGAGGACCAGGAGGACCGGGAGGACGACGCGGACAGGGTGAGAGGCCGTGGCGGCTGGCAGCTGCGTAGCCCCAAGGCTGCAAGGAGGCCGCAGGCCTCGCAGGTTCAAGGCCGTGTGGCGATGCCAGGGCTGCGGAGGCCTGTGGGAGGGTGGCCTGGCCTGGCCCAGTCTCGCGGCGTCTTCCCTCGTCCCTGTTGTCACCATCTTCTCCAGTGCTCAGGATGAAAGTCAGGCCCTCACGCCACCAGACGGCGCTGAGCCGCTGAGCACGTCCCAGCCCTGGCCCTTCGCTTTTTTGTATAGGGATAGGTTCGTTTTCAAACCTGAACCTGCCGTAGTGTGTGGTTCAGTATTTTGAGTGCATTCTCAGAATTATGCAGCCGTCCCCTCTCATGTAGATCATTCTGTCACTCCCAGGGGAACCCAGTGCCCATCAGGTGTCCCCGGTCCTTCCCAGTCCTGCACCCACGGAGCCACACTCTCCTCGGGCTTGCCTACCCCGGCCCCCTCCTGCCGGTGGGTCACACACTACGTGCTTTTGTCTCTGGCTGTCGCTGGGCAGGGACGGCCGAGGTCCTACCACGCCATTGTGTGCCACTTCACTCCTGTTTGAGGCCAAGTGACACTCCAGCCCGTGTCCTTTGTGCACTGTGCATGTGGGGAGGCCTGCCCTGTGGCTTCTGTGCACACAGCTGGGTGTACTCACTGCTGGGTGGACATGTGTTTTCTCCCTTGGAGGGCTGTTGGGCCACCATGCCTGTGACGTTTTTGCTGTTTGCCTCCGCATTTTCCCCTGTCCCCAAGCAGCACCTGCTGCCACCCTGAGTTCCCAGGCCCTTGCCTCAGCCAGGTCTGTCCGCGTCTGGTCCTGCGGACCTGGGAGTGTGGCCCTGCCAACCCTCCCGCATCCCTTCCCCTGCCAGTCCTGAGGCCCCCCTCACGTGTGAGGGCTGAGGCTGGAGGCAGGGCGCCACCCACTGGAGAAGTCCAGGAACAGCCCAGACTCTCCCTGCTCCAGAAACCCTCCAGGCATAAGAAGAAGCACAAGAAGGACAAGGGGGAGAGGCCCAAAGATAAGAAGTCCAGAAAGAAGCCTCTGGAGCCCCGGGAGGCAGCCGGGGAGGCAGCCGGGGAGCAGGTGGAGAACGGTGCAGCCGAGGAGCAGCCCCTCCCGGTGAGCGTCTCAGCCTTCGCCTTCCCAGTGGCTCCTGTGACCTCCATGGACTGGAGAGACCCAGCGGGTTTTGGGAGCCTGCCCACAGGGGCGGGCGGGTGGGTGGGGTGGACTGCTGGAGCAGCCTGCAGATGGACCCGAGGGCATCAGTGGTGCTGCTGGCTCTGCAGAGCACTTCGTGCCCAGCACTGGGCAGCACCATGACCCCACATCCATGTCACCCGTGCTGACCAAGGCTTTCTTCCCCAGCCCATGTCCAGCTACCGCCTCCTCGCTGAGAATTCTTACATTAAAATGGTGAGTGACGGTGCTTCCAGGGTGGAGGGGGCCTGAGGCTGTTCTCTGGGGTGGTGGGAAAGCCTTGAGGGACAGATGGCAACTCCAGGGGCCACCAGAGGCACCCAGAAGTTCCCAGGGAGGTGTCTCTTGGGCAGTGAGACACAGACCTCGCTTCTGGCGCATGTGATAGAAACACGCTGGTTGCGGCCAGGCTGCCTGAGGTCAGCCACGTGCTTGCAAGTGAAGCTGTCCCGTGCAGTGAGGCACACCTGTCATTTCAGCCACTTAGGGGCTGAGGCAGGAGGATGGCAACTGAGGTCCTGCCTCAAATAAAACAATAAGTGCTCCAGGTACAGCTCAGTGGGAAAGCACCCCGGTTCAATCCAGTGCTGGAAAAAGAAAAAAGGCGGGTTCGAGCTATGGGCAGACCTCCCCTGCGGCTGCATTGTTTTTCCTTTCTTTTTTTTTTAAATATTTTTTTTTAATATATATATTTTTTTTTAGTAGATGGACACAATGTCTTTATTTTATTGCTTTGTATGTGGTGCTGAGGATCGAACCCAGGGCCTCACGCATGCGAGGCAAGCGCTCTACCGCTGAGCCACAATCCCAGCCCAAATATTTTTTAGTTATACATGAACACAGGGTCTTTATTTTTGTTTGTGTGTGTGTGTGTTTTTTAATATATTTTTTTTAGTTGTTGATGGATCTTTATTTTATTTATTTGTATGTGGTGCTGAGAATCGAACCCAGTGCCTCACGTGTGCTAGGCAAGTGCTCTACCACTGAGCCACAACCTCAGCCCCTGCAGCTCCATTTTCGAGGGGCCAGGGGCCTTGCTCCCTGTGCCCCCTGCATTTACCAGGGCATGGATTGCTTCTGGTTGGCAGACAAGCAATTTCCTTACCCTGCAACAGCTGCTGGCCCTCAGTCCTGTCCCTGGGCTTGCTTCCTGCAGACATATGACATCCAGGCCAGCCTGCAGAAGGACAGCCAGGTCACTGTGTCTGTCATCCTGGAAAACCAGAGTGGCAGCTTCCTCAAGAACATGGAGCTTAACGTGCTGGACTCACTCAACACCAAGATGGCGCGGCCAGAGGGCTCCTCTGTCCACGACGGTGTCCCCGTGCCCTTTCAGCTACCACCTGGTGAGCCGCCTGCCCCACATGGCCTTGGATTGGGGTCTGAGGCCCTGAGTGGAGGCCAGGGGTTCCTGGTGAGCTGGTACTCGCTGCCTCCTCTCCTCGGCTGCGGGCGCTCAGGACCTCGTACTGGGTCTCAGGGTGCTGGTGGCAGCAGTGGCCCCGAGCCCTGGAGCATCTGGAGTCTTGTACGCCATCAACACTGCGACCTAAGTCAGAGAAGCCCGGGCCTTTAACTCGCCCTCCCGAGTGGCTCCTGTCTGCCACCTGTGGAACCCGTCAGGACCAGGTCCCGGCCAGGCTGGGGCTCTAGCAGCCCCTTGTTTCTGCCCCTATATCCGTGGCCTCCCCTGGGGGAGCCAGCCTCCTAGCTAGCCATGGGAGACACAACAGCCAGACCCAGAGGCAGACCTGAGGGTCCCAGCTGCGCCCCTGCTGTGTCTCAGGCCTGCTGTTGGTCTCCTCCACCAGGCGTCTCCAATGAGGCCCAGTTTGTGTTCACCATTCAGAGCATCGTCATGGCCCAGAAGCTCAAGGGGACGCTGTCCTTTATCGCCAAGGTGTGCACCACTGGGAACCCGGTCCTCCTGGGTCCCTGGCTGCTGTTGACCTGCCTGCTGTGTAGCTGGCTGTGCACAGAACCCTGCTGGCACTGGGCCCCTTCTGTCCGAGTAGTGTCGGGGCCTCGGGTGGCAAGCCCCTGCTCCTCACTCGCCACCGCCTTCCTCCACAGGACGCCGACGGGGCCACCCACGAGAAGCTAGACTTCAGGCTGCACTTCAGCTGCAGCTCCTACCTGGTCACCACGCCCTGCTACAGGTGCGGCCCTCTCCTGCTGTGGGGGCACCACCCAGCCTTTGGGGGTGCTGCGCAGGCTGCAGCCTGGTAGGCCTCCCTCCAGACACTGCTGTCCGGAGGCTAGAGGCTGGGGTCCAAGGTCAAGTGTTGCTGGCTGGTTCCTCCTGAAGGTGCTTCCTTTGTGTGCAGAGGACAGGACAGCTTCTCCCTGTGTGCTCGCATGGCCACCTCTGTATGTGTGTCTGTGTCTTGACCTCCTCCTCTCATGAGGGCACCAGGCATATTGGAGCAGGGCCACCTAAATGACTTCTTGTAAGACCAAAGAGAGTCCAAATAGAGTCATGTTCTGAGGCAGCGGGCTAGGACACAAGCATGGTCTTTGGGAGGCCGTGGTCAATACAGAGCACCCTGTCTCCTTGAACACTTCCCAGGCCCCTGGCTTATGAAGGCAGGCTCCCCAAGCCTCCTGGGTCCCAGGGCCAGGCCCCCACTTGTCACTGGCCTGGTCTGTGTCCTTTTCCCACAGTGATGCCTTTGCCAAGTTGCTGGAGTCGGGGGACCTGAGCATGAGCTCAATCAAGGTTGATGGCATTAGTATGTCCTTCCAGAACCTTCTGGCAAAGATCTGTTTTCACCACCATTTTTCAGGTAAGGGATGTGGTGTGGTTGGTCCCGGGCACAGCCTGTACCTATGGGTGTCACTGGCCCCACCCTGGCCCATAGCAGCCCTTCCTTGTCAGAGCCTGGCCAGCAGCCCTCGCTTGCCACGGCCTGTCCCCTACGCCCCCTGCCCTCGTTGGCCTCTTGGAGCCATGGCTGAGGGCCACCCAGGAAAGGAACCCAGACCTGGAGGCATGGCCGCTTCTGACTGCTCTCTTGCAGTTGTGGAGCGAGTGGACTCTTGCGCCTCCATGTACAGCCGATCTGTCCAGGGCCACCATGTCTGCCTCCTGGTGAAGAAGGTGAGCTGGGCATGGCTTCTGCGCCCTTCCTGGGGAGCTGCTTGGCACTCCAGGGTTCAGGGCTCCCCCAAGCACCTCTCTCGGGCTCCCTGAGGTTCTCTGGCTGAAGGTGGGACCCTTGCTCCCGTATTCTGCTCACCTCTGCACCTCCATGGCGGCCCTGCTCCTGGGGCCTGGGACTGGAGGGCAGGAGAAAAGGTAAACTGCCAGTCAGTTCAGGGATTCTTGAACTCCAGTCTGCACCCCAGGCCACCTGCCACCCCCGGTCCCCATGGCCTCTGGTGGGAGAGAGGTCAGTGTGCTCGCCACCTCTTGATGGCAAGCAGAACGCCAGCGCACAGGGCTCTTTCTGCCTAGCCTGCACGAAGCCCAGGGCTCCACCCAGTGCAGGGCAATCCCTGCGGGCAGGGCACGGGCAGCGTTGGAACGTGGCTTCCCCTCTAGGGCGAGAGCTCGGTGTCAGTAGATGGGAAGTGCAGTGACGCGACCCTGCTCGGCAACGTGCTGGAAGAGATGCAGGCGACACTGGCCCAGTGCTGAGTGCAGGACGGACGCCTGGCAGGTCGGCAGGTCTCGCCTCTCCTTTGTCCTGTGCACTGTCCTGTGCCCAGCGTTGGTCCACCTCCCTGTCACCTGCGTGGACATCCGAGATCCCATGTTGCGTTGATTTTTTTTTGATCTGTTTTATTGTGAATCTGTCCATTCTCTGGCAAGAAACCCTGTTCCAGTCCCCAAACCAGCAAGGGGCTTCCCAGCTCTGCCTCCACCCCATGCAAGAGGGCTCAGTCCTCCAGTGAGGTCACTGGGGCTGCCAAGGAGCCCTCAGGACCACCAGGCCAGGACTGGTGGGCACCAGAGGGCGGGTGCTTGGCAGGCAGGGTGGAGCTCATCGGGGGCCACCCTCATGCCTCCCAGGGCTTTTTTTGGGGAGCCCCACCAGTTCTTTCCCCAAACGTGACTGGTGGCATTGGTGGGGAGGTGAGCAGGCAGCCATCACCAAGCTGCTCTCCCTAGAACCGGTGATGAGAAAACAGTCATACTGCCTGTGCTCCTGGGCTGGCCACTGGGCCCCTGCATAGGCCAGGCCTCAGGTGTGGATCACTGACAACAGGGATGGGCCCTTTTTTCTCCTATTAAATGGAAGTACGTCCCGGGCTGTCTGGGATGGGGTAGAGCTGGACAGTCCCATGTCCCTCTGCTTCTCACTGAACACACCATGGGCTTGTCTCCGCCTCGACCCTGTCCGGAGGCCCAGGTGTGGCTTGTGCCCGGCAGTGGCGAACATGTGTCCCAGACGCCCCTTGGGCTGGACCCCCTGAAGAGCCCCCTCCTGAGCTGAGCAGCCCCTGGGCAGGTGCAGGGAACCGGCCAGCCATCCGCCCACAGCCAGGCAGGGGACGCGAGCCGAGTTCCTGAGATGATGGTTCTCCATGTTATAACTCTTCCTGTTGATGGAAACTGTCACTTTAGCATGTAGGGTGATCTATTATGGAATCTCATACCATGATTCTAGAACTCTGAAATTGTATGATGTTACATAACTATTTGCTATCGACATTCCCGTCTAAAGAGACATATCACGCTGCTGTAATGATTTTGTGTCAAGATGATCCAATAAAGTTGCAAAAGAGACTTTGCACGTCTCCTCCTGCCCATGTGTGTCTTTCGCTAGGGTCAGCACCCAGGGTGGGCTCGCAAAAACACCGCAAGAGGTGTCCACAGTCCCTAACATGCAGGCATGGCTCCTGGGACTGGGGTGGTGCTGGGGGAACCTCCAGCCCCCCCTCATGGAGAGCTGTCACCTACTCTTCCCTGGAGAAGTCACAGCTGAGGATCTGTGGGGGAGGGCCAGCAAAGGAGGTGGCAGAGGTTGGCAGGAGTGTGCCAGCCCTGCCTGTCAGCTTGCTGCGTTCCTATTGGCCACTCTGGCACCATGTAGACCAAGGACAATCAAGTGATGTCACACTGGTGCTGACCCAGCTCTACACCCTGACTGGTACCAGGGCCAGCCTCCTCTCCAGGCCCATGATTCCAAACATCCACTTCAGCCCCTGGTCAGGACACTTAAAGGAGTAGCCTTAGGGTCAGCGTGGGTAATCACACAATGTGGCTGGTGACCAGCTGCTCAACTGGCTTGATTCCTGGTGGCTCTGCCGCCCCAGTTTGGAGGGCAAGCTGTGAGGAGCCGCAGGCATCCTTCTGGACTTGCAGACGCTGCTACACCCAGCACAAGACACCTGGGACACCTGTGCACTGGGTCAGCCGTGAGTGCAGAGCAAGGGAAGCTTCAGACAGCTAAAGGCAGCCTGGAAGCCACCCCGGGAAAGGAGCCAGAGCTCTGCCAGCCTTGCACAGCTGTGGACGCAAGTGCCGCCACCACCACCCCTGCAGTCGGGACCTGTCTACTCCTCCAGCTGCAAGTGGTAGGTATAACAGTGAGATAATGATGCAGCAGAGACCACAGTGGCTACTGTGCTCCTTTGGCCTGTGTCCAGGTTAGGTGGCCACAGCCCTCCCCCAACACAGCCTCATCTTGTGCTATCAAAAGAAGCCCCAGCTTCCTTGGTGTGCCATCCTGTGAGCCTGTCCACGCATGTTCAGGAGTGGCCTGTTTAGGAATCCCTGGGCCTGACAGCAGCTCCATGGCAGCTGGGCCAGGCTGTTGGTTCTCCTGCTTGTGGACCTGAGGCCAGAGCCCACCATACTCAGGCAGATGCTTTTAGGCCTCCCCAGAAGCACCCTGAATGGCTCCTGCCTGGCAAGAACTGTTCTTGGATGAGAAATGTCAGGGAACTTTAATCATCCTGTCAAACAGCTCTGAGACCCTGCCCAGGGGCTGGTGCTATGTCAGAACCATCTCCCTTCCCCGCCCCCCACCCTGGCCCAGCCTGGGCTCTCCGGGGTTGAAGGGAGGACCCGAGGCAGCAGCAAGCCTGCGTCAGAGGCACAGGTGAGCCAGTCCAGCTGAGTCCCTTGCCCCACTGCAGCTGGGGCAAGGGGATGGCCCTCAGTGCTGGGTCAGACACTCCGAGGCATTTTCCAAGGTCAAGTTGGCCAGGTGCTGTGGCTCCAGGCACGTGAAGCTTGGTGATATCAGGCTGTGGGGGACAAGGGGCCTTAGCCTTCCTCACCAGCCCCCTGCCTCCCACCCTGGATGGCCAGCTGGGAAACTTGGTCCCTGTGCATGGATGAGGCTCTGCCTATTCTGTTGAGAGTGCAAGGTGGGGTTGCCTGCTGTCCCGGACACCGTGTGACTGCGATGCAATAGGGTGGGGCTTAGGTGTGGCTCTCGGGTTGAGGTGCACCCCTCTCCCTGGCTGCCCGCGTCCAGGCTGCCGCCCTCCCGGTCACTCACAAGGCTGGGGTGGTTCTGCACATCCCAGACGAGGAGATGAAGGAAGTCACTTGTTCATGAAACGACCACGTAGGTGGCAGCAGAGCAGGTCCGGCATATCCCAGGTGCAGAGAGAGCCCTGCCCGTGGTCCCACCTGTCCCCCGGCCCAGAGGAGCCCATTGTGCCCACCCCCTAGAAGTCTAGGGCAGCCTTACCTCATGTTGGTGTCCTGTCTGAAAGACATGGCCGGGCTCCCGTTAGACCCCACTCGGGCTGAGGCTGTGCCCACGGCCCTCAGGCCTGCACTGGGACTCTGACCACAGCTCTGCCCTGAACTCCAGCTGAGCTCAGAGGCCTGGAGGGACGAGGATACTGCCCCCGCCCCCCTGCACATACTCACCCAGGGCTCTCCCACAGGCCTGCCTAGCAACACTGTGTTGGGTTTGAGGAGGGACTTACTTGTGCCAGTTATTTCTACAACGACAGCCAGTTTGGAGTCAGGAGACTAAGTATCTTGATCGGTGTCCCTCCCTGAGCCCAAAGACCCTCAACTCACATGTAACTGAGAAGGCCACGCACGGCTGTCTCCCACTGCGCTGACGACCTGCGGGGACATGGGCCTCAGAGGTAGCATGCCCCCAAGCCCCAGGCCCGGCCCTGCCCTGGTGACGAGCCCAGGATCCCATGGACGGCAGGGCCCTCAGCACAGGCAGGGGCTGGCACCCGAGCCCTACTCGCAATTGTAGCCAAAGCAGATGACGTGTGAGTCCGTGCAGTTATTGCAGGAGATGGTCTCATACTGGAAGATGCCTGCAATACAGGAGACGGCAGCGTGCTCCCGGGTCTCCCAGCCTGAGCCACCGGCCTGCACCTCTCAACCCGGACCCAGGCTCACTTACCACAGTGACGCTGACAGTCGATGCGACCTGTGGGAGAACAGGACCGCATGTGCTCACCAGGCCCAGCCTTGCCCAGAGGCTCCTTGACCACCTTGGAGCTCAGGCACCCTGGGTTTCGTGAATGTGTGTCTAAGACCCAGAAGGAGGGGCCCCTCAAGGTGGCTCCCAGATGCCCTAGCTCCTCCAAGGAACTAGTTCAAAAGGTGCCAGGGCACGTACCCCTCAAGTACTGTCAGTGACCCTGCGGTGAGGGGTGAGGGGCCCACCCTGACAGTTGTCCAACTTCCCCTCTGCCCCAGGTCAGCTGCCGGCTCTGAATCCTGGTTCCCAGCAGTGTCCAGCCCTGGAGGAGCTGGAGCCCTCTGGCACTCTGACAACCTCCTCTCGGCGCCCCTAGGAGCCCAGGCAGCATGCCCACTGCTGAGCCCTCCTCTACTCACTTTCAATGATGGCATTCTGGATGAGGTGCACCTGGTCCCGGAAGATGCTTCGCAGCTCATTGGGGAAATACCCTGACACGGTAGGCAGAGAAGGGAGGTCAGGCTCAGGCGGTGGGTGCGGTGGGCGGGTCCTGCCTCAGTTTCCCGCCCCTTACCCGGGAAGTACATCTTCCCCTGGTACAGCTGGTCCATCCTCTGGTACACAGCTTCCGCCACTTGGTCCAGCTTATCCCGGGCTGCAGACGGGAGGAGGAGGCAGGTGAGCGGCCCGGCCCGGAGCTCTGGCCTAGCCAACCCCGCGCTGGGCTCCGCGCTCACTGATCTCCGCCGGGATGGCCAAATGCAGTTCCCTCATCGTGTCCTCGCTCCAGTCCGTGAGCAGCGCCCCCGAAACGGGGATGTCGCCCACCCACCAGGACTTGAGGTTTACGTGGTGGCGGTAAAAGGAGAACTTCTCCGAGAAGTTGTCGTGGCAGTGCAGGCAGCCGCGGGCCAGCGCCGCGGTCATGCCCAGGTACAACAGCAGGGCCATGGCCCGCCCCCGCCCGCCGCCGGCCAACCGACGGCGCCCCACGCCACGCCCCTTTGCCGCGCACCAACCAACGGCGCCCCCGCGCCACGCCCTCTCGCCGCACACCAACCAACGGCGCAACCCCGCCCCCAGAGCAAGCCCCGCCCCCACATCAGGCCCCGCCCCTGACATCAACTGGCAAGGTCTGTCACAGGTCCCGCCTCAGGCCCCGCCTATGAAACGCCACTCACAGAGAAAGCTCCACCCCCATATTGGTGCGTCCTCCCAGAGTCTAACGCATGCGCCAACGCTCGGAGCCAGCTCCTCTAGGCCTCGTCTCGGCTGAGGCCCCGCCCCGCGTGCCAACTACTACATAAGCTCCGCCCGCTGGGCTCCATCTAGATTCCAGCCAATGGTGGTTGCTAGGCGACGGGAACGCGGCCCTGCCCGCCAGGCCCTTGGTCTTTCCGCGCCTCCTCTCCCGACTCCCCGGGCGGTTAGGCCGCACCGCCAGGCCGGCCTGGGCCTGTAGGGGAAGTAGGTCCGGCTCCGCGGGTGCGGCCGGGGCGGAGCCTTCGATGTGTCCCTCCGCCACGTGTCCCTCCGCGGGCTGCGGTCAGGCCTCAGCGGCCAGAGACAGAGGAACGGCGTGAGCTAGAAGCGCCAGGCGGACGGGAAGCGGCCAGGTGGGTCCTGGCGGCTGAAGGCGGGCGGCGGGAGCCGGGTGTTGGCGTGGGCGAAGGCGGGCGGCGGGAGGAAGACGAGGCGGGCGCTGGATCAGCAGTAGTTGCAAGCCCCGGCTGGCGCCGCTCTCCTCCCGCAGGGCCCACTGCCCCAGAGGCTTAGCAGCCTCCCTTGACCTGCGCTGTGGGGATGAAATTTGTTTTAAGTGACCACGTTTTTTATAAAAAGGCCTTGAAGCCGGTGCAGTGGCCACGCCTGTCATCCCAGCTCTTGCACAAGTTGAAGGCAGGAAGATCGCGGCCAGCCTCAGCAACTTAAGGAGACCCTGTCTCAAAATAAAAAGGGAAGCCGGAGCCGGACGCGGTGGCTCAAGCCTGTAACCTCAGCACTTAGGGAGGCTGAGGCAGGAGGATCGCGAGTTCAAAGCCAGCCTCAGCAACGGGGAGGCGCTAAGCAGCTCAGTGAGACTCTGTCTCTACATAAAACACAAAATAGGGCTGGGGATGTGGCTCAGTGGTCCAGTGCCCCTGAGTTCAACCCCCAGTACCGAAGAAAAAAGGGAAGCCGGGCGGCGCGGTGGTGCACGCCTGTAATCCCAGCGGCCCGGGAGGCTAAGGTCAGAGGATCGTGAGTTCAAAGCCTCACTGCCAACAGTGAGGTGCTAAGCAACTCAGTGACACCCTGTCTCTAAATAAAATACAAATTAGGGCTGGGGATGTGGCTCAGTGGTAGAACCCCCTGTGCTCAATCAGCATCACAGGGAGGGGGCGATTGGAAAGGGAGGGAAGGAGATTGGGAAATAAACACTGCAGGAAACAGGTCTCAGGGTCTGTCGGTTTCAGATGGAGGAGTCCCCTTCTTTGTACCTGCCAGCTTTCCCCTGTCCCCCCTCCCATTTTAGTGCAGGTTAATTGACGAGACACACTGTTCACATCCAACAGCTGGAGTCTGAAGTGTCTGGGCCGTGGTCTTTGTATGTTCCGGAGCCCACAGGCCTCCTGCGCTTTCTGGCTTGGGGTTTGCTGCTTTTTCTTTTTTATGTACCTGGAATTAAACCCAGGGACACTGTACCACTAAGCCACATTCCACATCCCTGGTCTTTTTTTCTTCCTAATGTTATTTTGAAATGGTCTCATTGAGTGCCCTGGGCTGGCTTGGACTTGTGATCCTCCTGCCTCAGCCTCCTGAGGAGCTAGGGTGGCAGCCTCCGCCACCGCACCTGCTCACCAGCCCTTTCCTTAGTTCTGGGAAGCCAGAGGCATATTTGTTGGGTTGTTTGGTTGTATAGGTTCTGGAGATTCAGGAGGTGACAGCTGGAGGTGGCAGTAAGCCAAAGAGGCTCGGGCCTCAGGCGGGAGAGACGGAGGCGAGGGCCGGGCAGGAGGGCCACACTCAGAGGAGCCCAGAACTGTGGGAACAGGCTGGTGACCCCACTTGTCTGGACTCTGTTATTAGAATTCATGAACACGTGTACTGATAGAGAACTAAGCAAAAGTCCAGTATTTCCTGTCCCCTACCCTGTGTCCTTTTCCCAAAGGCTAAATCGAGTCCCCACCTCAGGTCAGGCTGATTGCATGGCATTTTTTTGTTGTTGTTGTTGCTGGGATTGAACCCATGGGCACGTTACCACTGAGCTGCATCCCAGCCTTTATATATTTTATTTTGAGTCAGGGCCTCGCTAAGTTGCTTAGGGCCTTTCTTAGTTCCTGAGGCTGACTTTGAACTTGCTATCTTCCTGCCTCAGCTTCTCGGGTCACTGGGATTACAGGTGTGCACCGCCACAACAGCTAGCTATAATTATCATCTTACTTACTTTTGCACTTTGTGTGGTGTGTGTGGTGCTGGGGATTGAATCCAGGCCCGTGCACAGGCCAGGGATGCTCTCTACCCTAAGCCACAGCCCCAGTCCCCTTCGTTCATTATTTGATTCATATTTTTTTTTTTTTTTTTTTTTTGGTACTGGGGATTGAACTCAGGGGCACTCGACCGCTGAGCCACATCCTCAGCCCTATTTTTGTGTTTTATGTAGAGACAGGGTCTCACTGAGTTGCTTAGTGCCTCGCCGTTGCTGAGGCTGGCTTTGAACTCACGATTCTCCTGTCTCAGCCTCCCTAAGTGCTGGGATTACAGGCTTGAGCCACCGCGCCCGGCTGATTCATATTTTTAAGCCATGGGGCCTTTCTGTGCTGCTCAGGCTGGTCTCACATTCCTAGGCTCCTGCGATGCCCCTTCCTCAGCTCCCCGTCAGCTGGGCCCATGGCATGTGTGCTCTGTGACCTAGCGCAACAGACCCGAGACGTTAGAGCAGTTTTCCCTTCGTAGCACAATTGGATAAGGTGCACAACGCTCCCATGGTCCCCTGTCCCCACAGGTGCTCCCCGACATCCCACATTAGAGCGCTGCCTGCATCACAACTGTAGTCAAGGGACCGCTGTCCTCAGCCAGTGTGGGGCTCGCTCTGGAGCGCTCTGTGGGTTGCTCGCCTGCAGCACTGGCCTGGGCCTCTCCCTGGCCTGGCTTTCCCAGGCGGGCACAGCCCGATCCGAACTCGGGCCTTCCCTTGGTGGGGTACTGCTCACGGGCCTCGTGTGGGAATCTGCTGCAGGACCTTCGTGTCTCTTGCAAGACCTTCCAGGGTGACCTCCCAGTGCCAGGTGTCCTGGAGGACCTGTGACAAGCCAGATTCAAAGTTCACTTCTCTCTGCTTCACCAAAAGCATCTGCAAGCATTTCTTCCGTAGTTCTGGGACTTGCTTGCTGGGCTTTGGTTCCTGCATTGCTGGTGATCTAACCAGGGAACAGCTGTATTTTCCTCTCTCAGGAGCAAAAGTAGTGTTTCAGTTCCTGAGCTTATGAAGCCTTTCACACCAGGCCTCTAATCCCAGCTACTGGGGAGGCTGAGGCAAGAGGATTGCAAGTTCAAAGGCAGCCTCAGCAATTTAGCAAGGCCCTAAGCAAGTTAAGGAGACCCTGTCTCACACGTAAATAGGGCTGGGAATGTGGCTCAGTGGCTAAGCGCCTGTGGAATGTCGTCTCTGTGTGACATCACCGCCCAGGCCCCACTTCCCTGGAAAGTCTGCCTGAGTCCCCCTGTGGGCCTAGAGCCGCGGGCTTACCATGGGAAATTCCAGGCCTTCCCCGGCTGCAGGGAGGTTCCTTTCCTCCTGGAATTCAGGAGTTCAAATGCTTTAACCAGAAAAGGCAAATCGGACTTGAGGAATCAGACTCCAGGCAGGAGTGCTGTGCTGCGCCAGCCCCGAGTCCAGAGTCCCACAGAGGGTGCCTCGCCCTGGGAGCACCCTCCCAGTGCCGCTGCCTCCCTGGGCCTCTTTTTTTGCTTTTCTCTTCCCCAGTAACAGAAAGGACTGTGGCCTGTGGGCCACCCAGGCGCCCGGCCCCTGAGCCCCACTGCCAGCCTCTCTTTTCCATGTGTTTTTTGCTGTTTTGTTGGTCCCACGGCATTGGAGCAGGACTGGGGCCTCTGCCATGGGCTCCGTCCCAGCCTTCGCGTTTCATCTGAGACAGCGCCTCGCGTGGCTGTCCCGCTGGCCTGGAGCTTGCCTGCTCCTGCCTGGGCCTCCTGAGGCACTCGGATGACAGGCGTGGCCACTAGACCAAGCTGCAACTTATTTTTTCCTCGAGTGGACCCTGCGTGTCCAGCCCCCTGTGGCCGCGGCTCATTGTTCTGAGCTAAGGATGCGCTGCTTTGGGGCTCCCCCGATCTAGAGGTCTGTCTGGGCTGAGAGGCAGCCGCTGGCACCACAGCCCCACCTCCTCGTCTCCCCATCTCCCCTTCAACGCAGCCTCTCCCCTCAGATCTTCTTGCTTTTGATGCAGAACTTGCATTTTGATTTTAGCTTGAGACATTTTAGGGTGCAGCATCCTGCTCCTTCGCCACGTGTGGCCCCGGGAGGGGACAAGGGACTGGCCTCTGCTTCCTGTGTGGGGCTGTGCCCTCTGCATGTGGACATTGGGTTAGATCACTCCCTGTGGTAAGGCATCCTGGGCACTGTGGGTGGCCTCCACCCACTTTCTGCCAGGAGCACCCCAAGTTGCAACCAGCTGCAGATATGCCCAGACATGGGACTGAATCCCAGTGTGGGGGGCGAGCAGAAGGCCACTGTGCTCAGGTGAGTGGGGGGCACAAGTGTTTCTGGCCCTCACAGCTCACACCAGGCAGAGCTGGAAGAAGGAGGTGACCACACAGGGATCCCAACCACTGGGGGTGAGGGTGGGCAGAGCTGGGGTGTCCTGGTGGAGAACAGGGCCTCTCCAGGGCCCTTGAAAGTCCAGACAGTGTGAGTCACCCCTTCAGCACTGCCTGGGCTGTGGGTACTAGTTTGAGGAACATCCAGGCAGCAGGGTTGCCTGGGCCTGTGCCCCAGGGAAGTGGGCGGGGCTGGGCAGGGCCCGCATGGACCCTAGAAGCCCTGGGAGTGCCTCCGATAGCAGAGGGTGAGTTGCTCATCTAGTACAGAGGTTCCAATCCAAGTCGATGCTGCTGTCAGGGGACACCTGACCACATCTGGGGACATGAGTGGTTGCCAGAACTGGGGTAGCTCCTGGTGGGAATGGGTGGGGGCCAAGGATACTGCACAGCACCCTGCAGTACCCAGGATGCCCACCTGGAGAATGAGCCAATTTCATGTCCACAGGGCCAAGGGGGACCCTGGCCTAGTGGAAAATGTGTCAGATTTGGATCTAAGGATCCACGCTGAAACCCAGACCCTCAGACCTTTGTCTGCCCTCAAGAACAGCAGCTGGCCAGGGACGGTGGTGCACCTTGTCATCCAGCAACTCGGGAGCTGAGGCAGGATTGCAAGCTCGAGGCCAGGAAGACCTTATCTCAAAATAAAAAATATAAAAAAGACTGAGATGTAGCTCAGTGGTAAAGCACCCCTGGGTTCAGTCCCCGGCACCATTTAAAAAAAGAAACAAAGAAAGAAAGGCAGCTGAACTCATGCCTGATCTGTAGAGTGATAGGTGTTTCCTACCCTGCAGGAGACAACTAGCTTTGTAGAAATTTACCTCTGGGCTCCCAACCTGTGTTAGTTGGGTTCATTAATAAATAGGCATTTTTAGCCTTGCGCAGTGGTGCAAGCCTGTAATCCCAGCACTTAGGGAGGCTGAGGCAGGAGAATCGCGAGTTCAAAGCCAGCCTCAGCAACGGCAAGGTGCTAAGCAACTCAGTGAGACCCTGTCTCTACATAAAACACAAAATAGGGCTGGGGATGTGGCTCAGTGGTCGAGTGCCCCTGAGTTAAAATCTCCAGCACAAAAATAAATAAATAAATAGGCATTTTTAATTAACAATCATCATTTATATTAAATAATTAATAAGCAAAAACTAGGGCTGGGGCTGTAGCTCAGTGGTAGAGCGCTTGCCTGGCATGGGTGAGGCACTGGGTTCAATCCTCAGCACCACATGAAAATAAATAAAAGCATTCTGTCCATCTATAAGTACAAAAAATTTAAAAAATAATAAGTAAAAGCTAAACTGAGCAGGGTGGTGCATGCCTGCCATCCCAGCTACTTGGAGGCTGAGGCCAGAGGATCTCAAATTTGAAGCCAGTCTGGGCAACTCAGACCTATAAAAATTAAAGTGCTGGGGGTTTAGTTCAGTAGTAGAGCACCCCCAGATTTGGTCTGTAAAACTGTAGTTAAGAGAAAAATAGCAAAAGCTCTCGGTGCAGCCCCCCAAAAGTAAGAATTAGGAACCGTCTCGTGGGCATCTCCTCCTGTTGCACCAGAGACTGGTGTTTTCCGTGACAACCAAAGAAACAGTAAAACTGGAGTCCCCAGAGTTCCCCAAGCAGCAGTAAGAGTGTCCATTGCTGCACCCACTGCCCGGCTTCCTCATCTGCAAGGCTTCTCCCTGCCCAGCGCTTGATCATGGTGAGCAGATGGAGAAACCGTCACAGAGCCAAGCCACAGGCCCAGGAAGCATAGAGGGGTCCCGGCAGCCTCTTCGAGCCAGACTAGCAGCGCAGGCGGTTGCTCCGCATGAGCCTCCCACTAGAGCAGGAGACCGCAGAGCACTGGGCCGGGCCAGCCTCGGCCCTTGCCAGACAGGCTCCCTGAGCACTGAGGTGGTATCCTGGTGCTGCTGGGTGCTAGCATGTCCCAGCCGTGACGGAGCTGCCCCAAGCAGGTCCTTGGTCGTAGGGAGCAGTGAGGGCCATGGCCTGGAGGCCTGGGGCACCCGCCCTCCTGCCTCAGCATGGCCCTGGGCCAGCTCTTACCCAGGAACGCGCCCCTGAGGGCGGCGCCAGGTTGGGGTGGCAGCTCAGTGCTGCTCCCTGTGCCAAGTCCCCAGGACTCTCGGGCTGAGTCGAGGCAGGACATGACCCTCCCATGAGCCCAGCAGGCTCCGAGGGCATCTGGCAGCTCCCTGGAGAGGTGGTCTTGTGGAGCACATGCCCTCATTCGCCCCTGAGCTGCGTCGAGGTGGGGACTCAGCTCTGGGGTGTGGGGTGCCCATGCGGGCCAGCTCCCTTCCTGTGGAGGCAGGTGTGGAAGAGCAAGGCCCCAGTCCACATCACACGGCGGGCAGCCTTCCTGCTGCTCAGCGCCCGGGGCCCTAGGTGTCCCTGGCTGACGAGTCCCTCCTTCCTGCAAGGACGCCAGCCCCCAACTCCAGCAGGACGTCATCTTAGCTCCGCTGACTCGTGACGTCTGCAGAGGCCTCGTGGCAAGTCATGCCGTCCACAGGCTCCAGGTTCAGGACCAAACAGGCTTTTCAAGGGCAGCATGCAGCTTGTGGCCCGGGCTGGGGATGGCTTCTGGGGGCCGTTCCTTGTGGGGACGCAGGTGTTCTGCATGCGACGGTGGCCGTGCTTGTGCTACTCTATGATTTTACTAAAGGTGTTGAATTTTCCACTTTAAAAGGTTGGTAAGATTTGCAATGTGTGAATTCTATCTTAATCCAAAAGAAAGGATTATCCAGAGGGTTAGAAAAATATATTAAGCCTAGACAGCCCCTGGCAGGGTGGTCTGCAGCCCCGTGAGCAGGTCAGGAAGCACAGCAGGCCGCTGCCTACGCCCGGGACCCTTCCACGCCCATGTGCTGTGCCACCAGGACACACCCACCAGCAGCAGCTGCTTGCTTGCTTCTTTTATTTATTTATTTATTTTTAAATGTTTATTTTTTAGTTGTAGGTGACAGAATATCTTTATTTTATTTTTATGTGGTGCTGAGGATCGAACCCAGTGCCTTATGCGTGCTAGGCGAGCATGCTACCACTGCGCCATAATCCCAGCCCCTTGCTTCTTTTATTTTATTTTTTTCCTCTTTTTCTTTTTTTGCATTGCTAGGGTAGAACCCAGGGCCTGGAGCACACGAGTGAGGCAAGGGCCCTGAGCCACACCCAGACTCGGGATCAAGGCTGGGTTCTGGGAAGCAGCACTGAGTGCCCCGTTGCTCACAGGGCAGAGTCTTAGCTTCAAGCATCGTCCAGCCAAATATTAGGGTTTCCAGGCAGAGGCCAGTGTCGCACACTGATCAAGAACACGCAAAACAAACCTCTGAACTTGGGCCTCGCTCCCCAGTGGGGGCAGGATGTGGAAACTGCCGGAAGGAAGTGGGTGGCTGTAGGCTGCACCTTAGCCGGGGAGGGGTCACAGCAGTGAGCTAGCTGGCTTAGAGGAACTGTGTTATATCTTGCCTTTATTAAAAGAGGAGAAAGGGTGTGTGTGTTGAGGCAGAGGAATTTGTCATCTTTTGTTCTTCTAGAAGCTTCCAAGTGTCATTCCTGGTTCATCCGTTGTGGGAAAACAAGGAAAACTGAGAGGCATCGTCACCCAGTTTTGAGAAGTGTCGGAAGTACAGTAGAAGGTCAGAGAAAAGGACCCCAGAAGCGGTGATGGGACAGGGGACGGGAAGGGTCGTCACCACGCCCAGCCTGGCCTGCGGCATCTGGTCCGTGGGGCCGCCAACTTCTTGGGCCATCACCCTCGGGGTCATGGAATGGGTGTCCCTGATGGGAAGCAGTTGGCTTTCACAGGCATCTGCCCGGGAAGTTTGCAAAGCATCATTTTGTCCCCCAAAGAAGATGCTGTCCTAGGCTCTGGGAAGACAGAAGCCACCCTTCCACCTCCCTGGCTTCTAGAACAGTCTGGGCTCCGGTGGGCGGGTGTGAGGCCTGGAGGGGAGGGCAGGCCCATGGAGGAAGTCAGGCCTGGGCAGGGCCGCAGGGTTGCTGCCTTCCCTCTGACCCCAGCCCCAGCCCAGAGGGACATCTCCTCTGAGGCTGACGGTCAACCCAGAGCCTGGTCAGTGTGTGGCCAGACCCTGGCTGCGAAGGCCCCTAAAGGCCGTCGAGGCCTCCCTGGTGGGCTCTGCTCTTGCCGTGCTCTGGGCCTGTCCCTCCTGTGCAGGTGACAGTGTGGGAAGGAGCGCTGTCTGGCAGTGCCCTGAACAGAGGCGCCGGGCATCGCGAGCCGCGTATCTCTGTAACTGTGGTTCCGTTGGTGTTGCAGATTCTGTGCCTGATGAACGGGGAATCTCAGGGGCAGAGCAGGAACCAGAGGCTGGCTCCGTGCCCTCTCGCCGCCCAGGGCGCTGGTGTGCCTGCCTCGCCTTCTCCCGGGCGCAGTGAGGCTGGTGCTCTTCCTGGGGCATCTGGATACCAGGATGAGACCTGTAAGGAAGGCTCTGGAGCCTGGTGCCCGCAGGCTCTGGGAGTGGCTGTTGGGCCCTGTGCAAGGAGCTTCCTTGCCCCGCTGCCCTGGAGAGGTCTCTTCACCTGGGTGGCAGGGTGCTGCAGGGGCAGTTCTGGTGGGAGGGGAGGGCCCGTGGGGCCCTGCCTTCTTAGCCCCACCTGAGTGCTTCCTGGTTGGCCTCGCCCAGGAGACAGCGGGCACCAAGGCCCAGATGGCTTCGGGAGTCAGAGCTTCACAGGGACAGTGTGAGGTGGCCTGCCAGGTCAGCCCTTCTGTGGCAGAGAAGAGCAGGCAGGGGGCACGTTCCCACCCAGCAGATCCAGGAGATCAGCTGCCCCTGGGCAGGGCCTGAAGGCTGCGGCAGGGCCCCGGAGCCGTGCGGGGACGTGGTGGAGAGTGCGGGCCTGGGGTGGCTGCTGGGGTTGCTGCGGCTTCTCTGCCTGCACGGCCCTCAGTCCTGGCCCGGTGCTTGGGGTGCTGATGGCTCCACCTCCTCTCACTTGGGCTCACTTAGATGATGCTGCCGTCAGGCGACCCACATACTGGGACACTGGTGGTCTCCGTCCTGTTGGAGGCTGGGGAATCTGCTCAGCACCCGACAGAACCCAGGGTGTCCAGCCCAGGGTGCACAGTGCTGAGGGGGGGGCCAGGCTGGGCCTCAGTTTACCCAAGTGTAGCTGGAGGTGCATTTCTCCTGGGAACATGCGAAGTGTGACACCCTGGTCAGGGTCAGCCCAGGTGGCAGGAAGCCCTGAGGCGAGGCCCAGGCAGACAGGGTGGGTCCTCCCTGCCCGCTGAGCCTCGCTGAGCCTCGCTGAGCCTCGGGGCGCGTCAGCTCTGCGGAGCTGCAGCAGTGGCTGGCCATGTCTTCAACAGCCCTGCTGAGGCTGCGCCTGGGGGCCTGGGCTTCACCTGCTTATGGCGGCAAGTCCATGGTGCCACGCCTTCTCAGAGTTGTGTTCCAGAACATTCCGTCACACCAGAAACAAGCCCCGCCCCCTCCTCAGCCCTGCACCTGTGGGTCCACCTCCCGTCTCTGGACGCCCCTGTCCTGGACCCTCCTGTCACTGGTCACACGCTGTGGCCTGTGTGTCTGCTCTCACTGAGCACCAAGTCCTCAGGTCCCTCCATGGCGCAGCTGCGCCACCTCGCTCCTGCCTGCCAGGGACGCTCCAGGTGGACGGCAATGTGTGTAGATCTCTCTCTTGGTGGACGCCCGGCTGCCTCCCGGGGCTGTGTGGCCTGCGGCCTAGACAGGGGCCGGCACATTTGGTGCAGCAGGCAGTCGGCCCCAGACCCTAGGACTGGAGCTGTTGGGTCACATGGGGGTCCTGCCACCCTCTTACCACAGTGGCTGTACCATATGACAGTGCTGCTGGCTGGGGCTGGTATCCCCACGCCCTGACATGTTGTGCTTGGTGGTTACATTGAGACTTTGACACTGCCATCCTTCTGAGAGTGCGGCTGGCTTGTCCCTGTTCTGGGCCCAAGGTGTGCAGCCAGCCCTTCTCTTCCAAGGTTGCTCACCCTGCTGCCCCATGTCCACACCCAGCACCCACCGCCCCAAAGGGGACCCGAGAGCCGACACCCAGGCCACGTTTGCCCAGGACCTGGGTGACACAGCAGTGACCACATAGTGACTCTGCCCAGCAGCGCTGCAAGTGGTGGCCGTTTAGTTGTGGGTTTCCTGTTGACGCCTGAAGTCACCCACATTTTGTGGTTGAAAACAACACACTTGTCCCTCGCAGCTCGGGTTGGAGCGGTGCCAGCCCCGCCGGGGCAGACCCAGGTGCCGCCTCCAGGCTCTCTGCCCCTGCCCCCTCCTGCATCCTCTTGTGAGGACCCTGTGGTGACACTGGGCCTGGACACTCCAAAACCATGCCCCAATCCAAAGTTCTTACCTGTTTTGACTTCCCCAGGCCATGTCCTAAAGGTCCCCGCTCTGTGCTGCTGGCCTCTGGGCCACTGGTTCTGTGCACTGTGGGTGCGATGAGGGACCCGGACCTGATCCCAAGGCCAGGGCTGCAGCATCTCCAGGAGCTGGAGGAGAGGGCTGTGGACTCCTCCCAGGCCTCGGGAGGGTCAGCTTGTTGCACCTGGGCTTACCCAGGGAGGCTGTGTCAGATTCTGGCCCCTAAAACTGGGAGAGAAGCAATGTAAACCATTCCAAGTTCCCAGTCTGGGGGACAGACCGCTGCCTCAGCTGCAGGACACCCGCAGCCCAGGCTGGTTCCTCGGGACAAACCAAAGACAGGACCTACGGGTCGCAAGCAAAGGAAGCTGGATCCAGCAGTTCAAACAAAAAGAAAACGAAAGCTAGGCACAGTGGCCATGCCTGTCATCCCAGCACTTAGGGAGGCTGAGGCAGGAGGATCGCGAGTTCAAAGCCAGCCTCAGCAATGGTGAGGCGCTAAGCAGCTCAGTGAGACCCTGTCTCTAAATAGGGCTGGGGATGTGGCTCAGTGGTCGAGTGCCCGTGAGTTCAGTCCCCGGTACCAAAAGAAAAAAGAAAAAGAAGAGTGGTGGAATTTGGTTTGATATTATAAGTGGTCACTTATTATTGGTGGAGTGCGTGTCTGGGGATCCAGGACAGCAGATTTGGGGACAGGCCCAGACGCCATTGAGGCCTCCACCTCGGAAGCCGCCTGTGTTTCACAGCCCCGCCTGTCCCCAGGTCCCCCTGGGGCTCACGCTCCCAGGCAGGGTAACTCCTGGAGGCAGGGTGGAGTTGTGTCCACGCTGGGCCTGAGGCAGAGGACGTGCAGTGATGGTGATGCTGACTGGTGATGATGACCGTGTGGAGGGGCGCTGTGCGTGGGGGCAGGCCCAGGGCGCGGCAGGAGCCTTCTCTGCTCACTGCCCTTGGGCTAGTGGCATCAATGGTCCATGCTCGCCCAGGGGGTTGTGCTTACAGCTGGGGGCACACTCGAATGTGCCCAGGAGGCGTGGCCAGCACCACTGAGTGTGCCTGAGCAGCCTGTCCGGGCTCGGGTGACATCTGACAGGTCACCGCTGAGACACGAGTCTTGGGCAGACTCCTTCAGGGGTACTCGACCACGGAGCCTCGCCCCAACCCTTTTTATGCTTTTTTTTGAGACAGGGTCTCAATTGCTGAGGCTGGCCTCAGACTTTCCATCCTCCTGCCTCAAACTCCCCAGGGCTGAGATGAGAGGTGTGGCAGCTGTGCCCAGCTCCTTGAGGTTTCTTTATTAGATGTAATGTCCCTGAGTTCACGTTCACCTAGCACTTCACAGTGGGACACTATTTGGAAGTGCCATCTTTGAAAGTGTGACTGAGTTAAGATGAGGTCACCCTGGAGCAGTGTGGCTCCTGTCCAGTGACTGCAGAGGAGCCCACTAAGTTCTGAGTTCCAGATCAGAGCGGGAAGGGCTGGCTCTTCCCGAGGCTGGGCAGGGTCTGTCCAGGCTCCTCCGTGGTGCTGGGTCCTGGCGATGGCCTTCTTCTTGTGTCTGCCTGTCTTATAAGGACACTGAACACTGGATTCGGAACCACCCGGCCAGCCCAGGGTCACCTCATCTCAAGACTCAGCTTTGCCACATCTTCAGTGACCCTGTTGTCATTTAAGGTCATAAGTAGAAGCCTGGAGCCCTGACAGCTTGGGAGCTGAGGCAGGAGGATGACGTTCCAGGCCAGCCTCAGCAACTTAGCGAGACCCTGTCTCAGAATCAGATAAACAGGGCTGGGGTGGCGCAGGGATGGAGCACCTCCCCATCCAGTCCCTGGTACCGAATCTAGAGGACCACAGGCGGGGGGGCGGGGGTCGGTATGTGGCAGCACCTGTCCTCACAGGCCCCGCACGGTGGGACTGGTCCATCAGGCCCAGCGAAGAATGCAGCCGCTGCTCTTCCAGGGTGGCCTGTCATTGCCTCGTGGCCCCTGTCCCCAAGGAGCAGCACCCTGCCAGTGAAGGTGCTGTCCACAGGGTGCTGGACCCACTCGTGGCCCGCAGGGCCTGAGCCGCTCCACTCACTGTTTCAGATCCAGGAAGAGCCGTGAGGGTGGCGGCCTCCTTGGCCCCTTCAGCCTGCCACGTGGACTGTCCCCCCGTGCCTTGAAGCGTCCCAGGGCAGTGGAGCTGCCACGATGTCCGGTCCCTTCCTGAAGCAAGTCTTCAACAAGGACAGGACCTTCCGGCCCAAGCGCAAGTTCGAGCCGGGCACCCAGCGCTTCGAGCTGCATAAGAGGGCCCAGGCGTCGCTGAACGCGGGGCTGGACCTGCGGCTGGCCGTGCGGCTGCCCCCAGGCGAGGAGCTCAACGACTGGGTGGCCGTGCACGTGGTGGACTTCTTCAACCGCATCAACCTCATCTATGGCACCATCAGCGACAGCTGCACCGAGCAGTCCTGCCCCGTCATGTCGGGGGGCCCCAAGTACGAGTACCGCTGGCAGGACGAGGGCCGGTTCCGCAGGCCCACGGCGCTGTCCGCGCCCCGGTACATGGACCTGCTCATGGACTGGGTGGAGGTGCAGATCAACAGCGAGGACATCTTCCCCACCAGCGTTGGTGAGTCGCGCGGCTGCTGCTTCCCCGGCGCTGGTCACACCCCAACCCCGCACTGCCAGGGACAGCCAGCTCGGCTCTGGGTTCTGCTCTGCCCTAGGAGTGTGCGGCTCGGGGTTTGTAGATGTCACGAGCTGCACAGCGTCACCTCTCTGGTCTGATTCCAGAACGTTCCTGGTTGGGCAGAGCGTGGCCAGGCAGAGCCTTCTCCCGTCCTGGAGTTCACATAGCACTGGGCTGGCTGCCGGGGACACGTGGGCCACAAGAGCAGAGTGGGGGGTGCTGCCGGTGCTGAGGGCTCTGCTGGGCTCCGCTGGCCTGTGGATGGCCCCGTCCATCCAGCACCAAAAACAGGCCTAGAGACAGCAGCCCTGTGGGCTGGTGACACACGGGACACCTGAGAGACCGGGCAGGGATCCAGCAAGGGGTGTTGCAGGAGGAGCGTGAGAGGACAGGGTCAGCTGGCGCAGCCCCTGGGTCGGGTGCAGTGGCCCGGGGGGTGGGAGCGTGCCGCAGCGTTACTTTAAAGAAATGAGCCTCTGAGTTCCCGCGAGCTTGGACAGTGGAGGAGGTAGGGGTCCGCGGGGTTCTGCCTGCCCGGGCAGGCCACCGCTCAGTCCCTGTGCCCCTCTCCCTCCAACCCCCTCCACCAGGTAGGGGACGGCTCCCTCCTCTCTCCCGTGGAGCCTCACTCGAGCCAGTGTGGACCTGCAAAGGGAGTTTTGCTGGAAAGGAGGTGGCATGGCCTCCGCTCCTGGAAAGCCCTCCCGCGCCCAGCAGCCCCTCTCCCCAGCACTCCCTTTGAGTGGGGGCCCCAGGCCTGCCAGAGGCCACAGCCCACCACCCAGCTCCTCTGCTCTGAAGGAGAAAGACCCACCCTCGTGGCCTCCACACTCCCTGGCAGGTAGCTGCCTACCTTGGCTCAGGGTTTCTCACCCACAGCGCGGGGCTCAGCAGGTTTCAGAGGCAGCTGCAGAGGAGGCCCTGTGTGTCTCCATGGGCCATAGTGACTCGCCACACGCAGGTGCCCCGTCACAGCTCTGGGGGCAGAGGTCTGGGCCTCCCTGTAGACCCAGGGGCCGTGGCTGGCCTCCCGAGGCCCAGCGAGAGTCCCCAGCCCCCCTCCTCCAGCTCAGAGCCAGCAGCGCAGCATCTCCAGGCTCTCTGACCCTGACCCTCCTGCCTCCTCTCAGGAGGACCCTGTGGTGACCCTAGGTGACCCCAGCTCAGGGTCTCCCCTGATCCCGCCTCAGCCCCTTCTGCCACAGGGGCCAGGTACACAAACTCTGAGCATTCTGACATGGGACATGGTTGTGACTACTCAGTGACCCCAGGACCCAGAGGGCACAGTACTGTCCACCTACCAGTGGTTTTCAGCTTCTAGAATGTGTAACTTTGGCCAGGGGTGATGGGCACGCCGATGGCCCTAGCAGCTGGGGAAGCCGAGGCAGGAGGCAAGGGGATGGTGTGTGCAGAGCCCGCCGGGGCTGCCCAGTTAGGCCCTGAACAACACAGGGAGACCCTGACTCAAAAGGCCTGGGGGTGGAGCTCTGGGTGGAGACCTAGGCCCCAGCTCCCAGCACTGCCCTGAGGGCACGGGCTGGGCACCGTGGCTGTCCACAGTTGGCTATGGCCAGTGACCCTGCCAGGATGCGTGGCCCCAGGCTAACCTGCATCCAGGCCAGGGGCGCCCGGCTCTCAGCTCCACACCCCGTGGTCAGTGCTCCCTGCGGTTTGTGGACAGAGTCCTCTGGGAAAAGGGTGGGGGAGCCCTGGTGGGCACAGCAGTGGGGACTGCTGCCCTGTCCTGGGGAAGGGGCTCCCTCTTGGGTGCAGCCCTGGTGACGGGAGGCAGGCGGATCCCAGGCCTCACGCCCGCCCGCAGGCACGCCCTTCCCCAAGAACTTCCTGCAGGCGGCCAGGAAGCTGCTGTCGCGGCTGTTCCGGGTCTTCGTGCACGTGTACATCCACCACTTCGACCGCCTGGCGCAGATGGGCTCCGAGGCGCACGTCAACACCTGCTACAAGCACTTCTACTACTTCGTCACCGAGTTCGGCCTCATCGACACCAAGGAGCTGGAGCCCCTGGTGAGCAGGCAGCGCTGGGCCCGCGGGAGCGTTGCCCAGGGCCTGGGCTCGGGTGGGCTGAGGCCGGCACAGGGAGCCAGCCCGCTGGACGCTCGGCCACCAGGCGCCCACAGCCTGGCCAGGAAGCCGAGGAGCCAGAGGGCAGCGTGAGGGTCCGGGCTCTGTTGATGGCCCGCCATGCCCAGCCTGTCTGGGTTTGCGCGGAGGCCACCGAGGGCAGCGTCCCAACAGTCTGACAAGGACGTGCAGTAAGGAGAGGGACGTGCAGTAAGGAGAAGGACGTCCCTTCTTTAGTTTGAGGCCCAAACCTGTGATGGGACATGGGCACCATGCCCTCGGGGGGCCTGCTCTCTGTCCTGTACCTTGTCAGCTGGGCTCCTGCTCTGCCCCCTGCTGCTCGGCCTGTCCTTTGTGTGAGTGTCTGCCTGTGTCTGACGTCCTGTCACTCTTAACAGAAAGAAATGACTGCCCGGATGTGCCACTAGGGCCCCCAGCCGCCACCAGCCTCCAGGGCTGCAGGAGGACGTCTTTGAGACCGTGCGTCTGTCCCCACAGCCGAGCATCCTGAGAGCTTCGCACCTCGCGCGGGGTGGCCAGGACGCCTGGATGGCGCCCTCCGCCCTGAGCCTCAGTCTGCTCTGTCGAGAGGCTGAACCTGAACTCTGGAACTCTGTTTCTCAGCAACCGGGAAAACCCACTGTGTTTGTCTACCCGTCTCCTGCCCGGTGGCCGGGGCTCCCCACTGCCTCCTGGCCCTTCTCGGAACTTCCACACGCCCCTCCCCCGCCCCCCGGCCTTGAGGCTTGCCCTGGCCCAGGAGGGAGGCCGGGCTCCGCCTTAGCCTCTCCTGGCCTTAGCCAGGCTTCTACACGTGCCCACTGGCAGCCTGCAGCCCTTTGCCAGGGAGGTACAACTGGGCCCGGGTGGGCCCTGTGCCGAGCAAGGCCAGGGGCCCCTCCGTCCTCCTGCCTCAGCCTCCTCAGTCACTGAGGTGACAGCCCTGCCCACCACCCTGCTGGAGATGTTCTTAAAGGTGTTTATCTAGCTGGTAACTAGTGACCCCTAGGATGTCCCTTCTACTGCCACCAGCCCAGGAATAGCCCCCTCCTGGATGTCTCCACCGACTGTTGTCTGCCCTGATGCAAGAAGTGGCCTTTCTTCAGGTGCCTGAGAACTTTCTAGAGAAACCCTTCGTGCCGCCCCACAGGGCACAGGACCAAACTCCAAGGGGCCCCGTTCCCCTCGGCTGTGATGTGAGCATGACCAAAGAAAGCCTCCCGGGCCCAGCTCCACCCCCAGCCACGCTCCTTGGCCTTGGACCCCCATGGCCCTTCCCTCCTGACCCCAGCCACAGCAATTCTGTCATTCAATGCAGCTGACACTGGACACTGTCCTGCCTGACCCGGGAACTCAGGGACCCAGAATCCACCAGGATGTGTCCCCAAGCCTTGGGAGGGCAGCAGGTCACACCAGGAGGTCCCTGAACTCCACTGGTACCACCCTTGCCCCATCCTGCCCTGAGACCATCCTCCCACATAGACACGGAGGACATGGGCACCCCAGCTGTTGGGTGTCATTGGTGTTTCCCAGCAGAGGACAGCACCGCCCGGGCCAGTGGGCATCTTGTCCCCAACGGGCTTATCAAATAAACAGATGCATAGTGGCCCTCAAGTCTCATGGAAGGTGGGGAGTCGCACAGTCAGGGCACACTGGGCAGCGGGGCTTCCTCCACTCGCCTACAAGATCGTTCGTCGTCTGCTTTTTGAAAGGAAAGGAGGCAGCAAGCTCAGCCGGGTCCCCAAGGCAAGAGCGGGCAGGCTGGGCTGGCGTTCTGCTCTGCCACTGACCAGCTGTGTGGCCCTAGACCCAGACACTTTTCAGGGTGCTGGGAATGGAACCCAGGGCTCTGCACATGCAGGGCGAGCACGCCACACCCAGCCCTTTATATTATTTTATTTATTTGTTTTTGGTACCAGGGATTGAACTCAGGGCACTCGACCACTGAGCCACACCCCCAGCCCTATTTTGTGTTTTATGTAGAGACAGGGTCTCACTGAGTTGCTTAGCGCCTCGCCGTTGCTGAGGCTGGCTTTGGACTCACGATCCTCCTGCCTCAGCCTCCCTAAGTGCTGGGATTACAGGCGTGCACCACCGCGCCCGGCTTCCTTTATTTTATTTTGAGACAGGGTTTTGCTAAACTGCCTAGGCTGTCCTGGACCTTGCAACCCACCTGCCTCAGCCTTCTGCGTGGCTGGGTGCTGTAAAACTTTCAGATGTGAAAAAGCATGGGGAGGGGATGACAGTCTCAGGGCCCTGTTGGTGTGCAGTGTGGCCGGTGGCCTGTGCTGCTGACCTGGCAGACTAGAAGGCAGCTGCGGTGAGGCCCTGGGGTCAGCCCGCAGGAGACAGGACAGGAGCTGGGCTGCTGCTCAGCACGGCCACAGGGGCAGCGCACACCTGTCCTGGGAGGGGCTGTGGTGGCCGCTGGCCTGCACTGGAGAGCAGCTCAACTTCTGCCATGAAAGCTGCCAGCAGCTCGGCGGCAGGAGCTCACACCTCTGGCCTTTGCAGTCCCTCACAGGTGCTGTTCCTCTGCGTCCTTATGCCGCGAGGGCTGGGGGCAGTGGGCAGAGGACCAGGGCCTTTGCACCTTCCTGGCTCCTCCACACCTGGGCCTCCGCCTGTTCAGAGCCAGAGAGAGGGCGCAGGACCAGGAGGGCCTCCAATGTGATGGGTCACAGGCCAGGCAGGCCCCACCCACATGGGCTGGACCATGCGGGATCCTTCGCACAGAGCACCTGGTGCAAGGTGGCCTGCAGTGGCAGGCCCTGTAACTCAGCCTTGCACACTGGTCACACACTGTGGCCTGTGTGTCTGGCTCCCACTGAGCACGAGGGCCTCCGGTCCACCTGCACTGCGGCTGTGCCACCTCGCTTCTGCTGGTCGTGGAAGGACACTGTGCTGGAGCACGGGCATGCACGGGCATGCTGTGCTGCTCTCTTCCCAGATGGCCTGGCCCCCAGGTGTCTAGCGTTGCTGGTCTGTGCCGGCACTTACTCTGTACTTCTGCTGACCTCCTGGATGGCCACCCCAGGGTCATGGCTGCTTCCTCGACATTGCTGGGACCACCGCCATCTTTCCAAGCTGCAGCTGGCAGCCCCCCCTCCCCCATCCTGGGAAAGCAGCATGAGTGGCACCCAGGCCCCAGGCCACCTGCTGTCACTGTGCTGCTCAGCCTCGCAGACACTGCCCTGCCCCTCCAGGCTCGAGGCTGGAGAGAAAGCAGGCCACGCAGTCAGGCTGTGCCACCTTCCAGCCTCTCCCCACAGCCCAGGCCCCCCAGTGCTGGCTCCAAGTTGCTGGAAACTTCTCTGGCCATGCACAGGCTGCTGCCCTGGTCTTGACCTCAGCATGTGACAGGCACAAGGCTGGCAGAGGTCCCACAGCCAGGTCCCTGGAGGGCCATGACGCGGGGAAGCTGCCCAAGGTCTGCACAGTGGCCTGCAGTGGCATAGCCCTCTGCATCTCCCCAACCTACGCCTGTGCCCTGGGCTAGAAAGGCCATCTGCCAAGACTCCTGGGGAACAACCTGGCCAGCTCACTGTCCACCCGATGTCCTCTACAGCCCCAGCTGCCCACGGGCGCTGACGAGCCAGCCTTCTGGTTACTTGTTGAAGCAGCCACAAGAGGTGATTGCCGTCTGGCCCGGAGGGCAGCCGGGTGGACCTGTGTTGGTGTGACCCAGCAAGTGTGGCTGCAGCGTGCCATCTGACCCTTGGGAAGGCCCACAGTCTGCAGTGGGGCCACAGGGCTGGTCCCCTGGAGGGTGGCTTGCAGAGCCCCTGCAGTCGCCCGTGCAGCGCGCCTTCCCCACCCTCAGCTCTGCCTGGCAGCACCACGGCCGCCTCCCAGCCCTGCGCCCTGTTCTGCCTCCGTTCCTGTGGATCCGAGACTCCAGGGACCGCCTATGGATGTGCAGCGCGTCCTCCTGTGTCTGGCTCACTGAGCACGTGTCCCCTGGCCCATCCATGCTGCGCTGTGTGTCTGAGACTTGCTCTTTTTTTTTTTTTTGCCTTTTCCTCTGTGCTGGGGGTTGAACCCAGGGGTGTTCTACCACTGAGCTGCATGCCCAAACTTTTTTATTTTATTTTATTTTCAGAAAAGGTCTCCATAAGTTGCCCAAGTGGCCTGGAATTTGTGATCCTCCTGCCTCAGCCTCCCCAGTAGCTGGGATGATAGGTGTGGCCACCACACCCAGGCTGATACTCCACTGTATGGAAGGACCATATTTAAATTACTAATTGACTAACACATGGCTTCCACCTTTGGGTGATTGTGAATAATGATGTTATGTGCATGGGTGTATAAACACAGGTGTAGCTTTCCTATTTTTAAAAATACCTAAAAGAGCACGCCGCGGTGGTGCACACCTGTAATCCCAGCACTTAGGAAGGCCAAGACAGGAGGATTGCAAGTTCCAAGCCAGCCTCAGCAACGGCGAGGCGCTAAGCAACTCAGTGAGACCCTGTCTCTACATAAAACACAAAATAGGGCTGGGGATGTGGCTCAGTGGTTGAGCGCCCCTGAGTTCAATCCCTGGTACCCCCCAAAAATAGTTAGAAGAAATAAGAAGGGAAAATTCACCACTGCTGTGGTGTAAGAAGGTTCAAATGAGAAGCAGCTGAGGCAGAGAGAATCCTGTCACTCAGAAAGCCAATGCCAAGTGGAGGGTGGGGCAGGAGGACTGGTTTCCAGCTGTTGGGGTAGTAGAGAGGGTAGGGCAGGTATGAGGCTGCTGAGATCAGCCTGGCTTTCAACAGGCATGGGGCAGCGCGGCTGGTAGTCTGTCATGGTCACAGGAAACCAGCACTCTGGTCTTCACCCACATGGCCCCAGGCTGGGTTGTCTCAGTTTCCCATGGCAGCCTCAGGTGTGGGCCTAAAAATCTAGAGACGGCTGGACTCTGCCAAGGTAGAAGGAATGAGTGTCTGGGGCCAGATAGGGGCCACCCAAATGTAAAGGACCTAAGTGGGGCTGAGGTGAAGCTCAGAGAGCACTTGCCAAGCACACGTGAGACCCTGTGTCCCACCCCCAACGCTGCAGGAAGGACCAAGAGCAGGCCAATGACCAGGTGGAGGGCTCGGGGCAGTGGATACTCAGAGCAGAGAGTGAAAACCATATGTGGACTGGGGGTCCCCTGAGAAGGCGCCGTTTTAGGGAGAGAGATGCCACGGAATTGGGTGTCAAGGCGCAGTCATGTCCAGAAATGAGGTTGGTGAGGTGAAGGGCAGGAACTTGAGAGCCCAGGGGATCAGCCACGGTGACAGTGGCTTCTGGCTGGACCACGCCCCTGGTGAGAAGATGGGTAGGGACAAATGCTGGCCGCCTGAGGCAGGGCAGGGGCAGTCGCCATTACTGCCTCCCGGGAGTTCTTGTGCTATCAGAAGAATTTCCTAAGAGCACAGGCAGGACAGGAATGGGGCTCTAACTGTCAGCTGGAGCTTCAGGAGGCAGCACACTGGGGCAGTAGTCCCGGGCTGACTCCAGCAGAGGACAAAGGTGCACAGCTTTTATGGCGTCTGCATTTAGCCCACCTCTTGATGTCCTCGCAGGTGGAGGTGGGGTCCCGCTCGCCCTGCGCAGGGCACAACATCTCTGCTTGCACCATGGCCCCTCAGCATCTTAGTCCCCACCTTGGGGCGTGGTTTTTAGTATGGTAATAAAGTCAGTGTAACCGGGTTATGGTAGTGAGTGTTCCAGGCACGTGCATAGGGCAGGGGAGTCCCTAGTGTTATTTTCAGAGCAGGGCTGACGATTGGCCTGTCTCAATGGTTTGGTGACCTTGTGTTTTGGTTGGCTTCTCGGTATCTCTGCTGACCACATAGTCTCAGGGGCTGCAGTCTCAGTCCTGTCTCCAGCCTTAAAGACAGTTCACTTTCTAACTCCCGATGTTCTGGCATGTCTGTGAATCCAACGGGATTGAGGCTGGCTTGGCTGTCTCATGATGGTCTGAGGACAAGTGCAGATGGCCAGAGAGCTTCTGTGTATTTCTGTTACAAAAAATACACATATCAAGAAAAAAATTGAGCCGGTCACGGTGTCACAAGCCTGTAATCCCAGCACTTTGGGAGGCTGAGATAGGAGGACTCCAAGTTCAAAGCCAGCTTCAGCAACGGTAAGGCACTAAGCACCTCAGTGAGACCCTGTCTCTACATAAAACACAAAATAGGGCTGGGATGTGGCTCAGTAGTCGAGTGCCCCTGAATTCAATCTCCAGTACCAAAAAAAAAAAAAAGAAAGAAAAAAATTAAAGTCAAAGAGAAATGTAGACTATTTATGTATTTATTTATTTATGGTGCTGGGGATTGAGCCCAGGGCCACTTTACCACGGACACATCCCCAGCCCTTTTTATTCTGAGACAGGATCTCACTAAGTAGTTGAGGTTTCCCTAAATTGCCAAGGTTGACCTTGAGCCTGAGATTCCTGCCTCCGCCTCTGGAGCAGCTGGGGTGACAGGTTAGGTCCCTGCCCAGAAATATGGACCTTTTAAAAGCGCTTAAGGAATGTGGGACTCGGGGGTGGGGACAAGAAGCAGGAGCCAAACCCCAGCGTTGGCTGCAGACAGGAGACCCCCAAAGCTCCAGTGGGAAGGAAGTGGGGTTCAAGTGGGGCCCGGGGTCTTAAGGATCTTGCAGTCAACTGAATAACAGCTCCCAGAGGTGTCCACATGGTCATCCCGGGACCTGTGAAGTGGTCACCTCACATGACAAAAGAAACCGGCCCGACTTGAGCCCTGAGCCTTCAGCATGTCCCCTGCCCGACAGCCACCCTGAGGACGCTGCAGGCTTGGCACGCGGAAGGTCCCCTCCGTGGTTGTCCTCACACAGGGTCGCCAAGGTCGGTTCTGATATTCGCTGGCGGGCCAAGGGGAGCTCGGAGGGCTGTCCGGGTGGTGCTGGGGACACGGCGGCCGGCTGAGTGCACAATGGTGGCTCAGCGCCTTGCCGCCTGCCGCTCCGCTGGGGACCAGCCTTCCCGGCCCTTCCAGCAAGGGTAGGGGTCCTTGAAAGGGACGTTTCCCGGCCACCTGGTCAGAGCTGCTGGCGCTGGTCCTGAGGCGCAGGAGGCCGAAGTCCTGGCCCGGAGTCAGTCGTGCAGCCGGGCATAGGAAGAGGCTGGCCTCGGCCAGACCTGTTGACCGTAACCAGGGGCCCCACGTTTCAGCCCCAAACCAGAGACCGGTGAGGCACGGCGTAATGTTCGCGGTCCCTTTAAGAGGATCTCGGGCCTCCTTGTCGGGTGCCCAACAACGACTGTCTCATTGGCTAGACTGGCATTAGTCACGCCCTTCATACTAGGTCCCTGGAATCCCATTGGTCCAGGGCCGAAGCACCGCCTCTCACGTCGTCAGAGCCCGGGAGATCCGCCGGTTCAATGACGCAACGCGTTGCTTTGGCAACCGCTCCCCGCCCCCGGACAACCCGGCCTTGGGCCTTCAAGCTAACGCGCATGCGCGTGGAAGCCTCTGTTCCGGGGAGTCCGCGGTGTCCCATCTCCCGCCGCCCTCACCCTGGTGCGGAGAGCGAGGTGCGCCCCGGAGACTGTCTTCCCGGAGGGCATGTCCATGGCGTGGAGAAGAGTGTGGCGCCGCGGAGACCCCACAGACGGTGCAGGCGGGTGGCCGGTGGTCTCGCTGGTCCGGAAGGTGCCAGTCACACGCCCAGCGGCGGTCGCCGGAGGGTTCGGCCGCGCAGCAGATCCACGCACGCAGGGTCGGGGCAGCCTGAGCCAGACCCCCGCGCACCCTCACACGGCAGCCCATCCAGCGCACTGCCCTGCCCCCAGCTCTGCCAGATGGGAACCGGAAATGCCACCGCGGCCCCGCTGGATGAGTCCCCATGGCTGCTGCAACAAATCGCCCCAAGTTCAAGAGCTTGATCACCTCACAGGTCTGGGGCCTCCCAGAAGTCTTGAGGCCCCAGGGGGGATCTGCGTCCCCCCAGCCCTCAGCTCCCGCCGGCTCCAGAGCCAGCAGTGCAGTGCCTTCCAGGCTTTCTGACTCTGATCCTCTTGCCTCCTTCCATGAGGACCCTGTGGGGACCACAGGGTGACCCCAGCTCAGGGCCTCCCCTGATCCCACAGAGTTCTGCCATGGAAAGTGCCAGTCCCTTCCCAGGATCTGCACAGGTGCCCTGAAAGCACCTCCTCCAAAGTAGGGGCTGTAGGATGTGAGGCAGCTGGTCCCTGGGACCGGATGAGTAGCGCGGGTCCTTCCTGTCCTTCCTGTTCTCCCTGAGAGTCACACAGGTATCCTAGGGGTTTCCTCAGTGGGTAGTAACTTGGAGATGTGGCAGGAGGAAGCCAGATAACAAACCAGGTACCTGGTCCTCAGTTACTGGGCAGATTGGTGGCCCTTGCCCATCTGCTGGGCCAGCCCTGCCCAGACACATAGCCCTGCCTCCGTGCCTCCTTTGGGGACTGTGCAGAATGACCAACCCCCAGAGAGTCCAGACATGTGATGCTACCCGGTCATAGGAGGACAGGCCCCAGGGCTGCCCAGATACCCACAGCAGGGCAGGCCTGACAGCCCAGCTCCCCACCCCCAGTACAAGACGGCAGGCCCTGGCTCCATCCCCAGCACTGCTGAGCCACTGGAATCGAGCATGCCTGAGTCAGTCAGCAGGGAGAGACACTTACGGCCACTTGCATCAGATGGCCCCATGGCCAGGAATGCCAGCTCAGGGGAGGCCTGTGATGGCCCTTCCATGCCCCTCACTTAACTGGGGACCCTCCTTGGGGCTGTGGTTCCCATCCCTGGATGGGGTGGGGGTGCAGACTAATCTGGGTGCTGGGCCTGGAGACCCTGGTTCCACCTCCGGAAATCCAGCCTTCCAGTTGCTAACTCTGATCCCTAAGGTGCCGCCATCTGGGCCCTCCCACACCTACTTGATGCCCAAGGGCAGTCCTGCATCCCTTAAGCCTCATTGGCCAGCTCTGAGCAAGGTAAGAGGGAAGCTAGCCATCCCCTGAAAGCACAGTCTCCTGAGGATGCTGCGGAGTCCCAGCAATGCAGGCGGGGACCCATGGAAAACAAGACTCCCTTAGGATCTTGAGGACAGCCGAGGTAGCCATGTCTCTGGGTTAACAGCAACACTAGAAAATGGGGACCTCAAGTGTACCAGTCTCAGGTTAGGGGAGTGCCATGCACTCCAGGGGACAGGAGGCTGAGGAGTCAGCCCAGCCTTCTGAGACTACGAGGTCAGCAGAAACGGCGGCTGCGGCCAGCAGAGCAGGGTCTGCCCCATTGTGGACATAATGAAATCTGAGGCTCCCAGAAGAGAAGGGCAACTCCAGGTGAAGGGCCACTTCCAGGTGAAGGGTGTGTGGAATCCTCGCCAAAGCAGCGCACAGTCCCGTCCCCATCCACCTTAGCAAGTGCAGCACACACCTTGGTGGAGACGCAAGGTGGTCATGGCCGCACTTGAAGCCTGATGAAGGGCACAGGCCACTGGAGTGCTACCTCTGCACGTTCCACCTCCCCCCGGGTGCCATAAGAGCCCTTCCCCTTCGTCCTCTGCTGAGTCAACCTGGGCCTCTGTCCCCCTGGTGCTGTCTCCCTTCTGACACCAGCGGAACCTCCCGATCCACCCCCAGTGAAGTCATGCCTATGCTTGAAGTATCTCCAGGTCCAAGATTCATGTGTACAGTTCAGAACCCGAGAACCCGGCCCTGTGCATGGCGCCCACTTATGCATGTGCTCAGCAGGGCACGCAGGCCCCTGCACGCACTGCTCTCCCACCTGCTTTGCCTGCCCAGCCACAGGCTCAGTGCCTGTCTGCAGGCGCCTGCCCTTGGGGACACACCACACTGTTTCCACGCTGGAGGGGTAGGATCTTGACTGCCACACTCTAGTAGGGCTGCCAAACAAAACAGTGCATTTCAGGTCAGTCAGGAACAACGCTCACCTGGTGTGCTTACGCACGCGCTTCTTATGCTTGGGCTGTCTATGGAAAATTTGTTATTAATCTGGAATTCAGATTTACCTGGGCATCACCATCCTCCTCTGTGCCCAGAGGCTATGCAAGGGTTCCCTTCCTGGCTGTGGGGCTTAGGCATGTGACCAAGAAGGTCACAGGTGTTATGGGAGCCCAGGACACCCTGGGGTTGGCCCACAGGAAATGGGATTCATTCCTGGGCATTTTGTGGCATCCAGGCCATTCTGCCAGGGTCCAGGAACCCCTGGTCATGGGACACCTGCCAGGGCAGCTAGAGTGAGGGCCAGGCAAGGCTGGCAGGGGTCTCTCGTGGGAAGGGGGGCTGTCTGGTGCTGACGACCAGCGAGGGAGACAGCAGGAGCACGTGAGGGCCCATAAGGGACGTGAGAGGAAAAGCAGAGTCCTGGGCTGGGAGGGCCCAGGAGCCCATCCACATGGCCCCTCCCACCACCCTGGCTCCCTGGGCCTGACCTGCCCCCAGAGCACCCTAAAACCCATGGGGGAGGAGCCGGGCGCGGTGGCTCAAACCTGTAATCCCAGCACTTTGGGAGGCTGAGGCAGGAGGATCGCAAGTTCAAAGCCAGCCTCAGCAACGGCGAGGCGCTAAGCAACTCAGTGAGACCCTGTCTCTACATAGAACACAAAATAGGGCTGGGATGTGGCTCAGTGGTCGAGTGTCCCTGAGTTCAATCCTGGTACCCAAAAATAAATAAATAAATAATAAAAATAAATAAATAAACGATTGGGGGAGAGTAGGCTGCCCAGGCACAAGCATGAGGCCGAGCCTGGGTGGGCATGTGTGGGCTCACAGCCCAGGCCTAGCCCTGCCCTCAGGGGGCCCTGTGGCTTCAACACAGTGGGCACAGGGGCAGGGCTCAGCCCTGTGGAGGCCTCCCACAGGAAGCCAAGACCGAGGCTCCATCCTGGCCTGGGAGGGAGGCTGCCTGGGTGAGAGGAAAGAGAAATAAACAGCTGGCCTCAGCCAGCCCTGGCTGCTCTGGAGCGGTCCTGCGATGGTCCTGGTGCAAGGGATGGCAGAGGTGCTTGGTGGCAGCACAGGGGACCCTGGAGGGGGCAGGAGGCTCTGTTCTTGTCCCTGGAGACACTTGCAGGTGTGGCTCTGTGATTGGTGAGGCTGGGGGTGGAGGAGCTTGGCTGAGCTGCAGGGAGAGGAAGTGGGGGCACAGGAAGGACAGGACGGGGGCACGGGGAATCCTGCGGCTGAGCTGATGCAGGACGCAGGCACCCCAGAGCTGTGGCCCCGCCTCACTTCCTGCTGCTTCTCATTTTTGGTGCCAGCACTCCCAGGACCTTCTGCTCTGTGGCCTCCGGCTAGTGGTCCCCCAGGGCTGGCCATCTCCCTGGGGTTGTGTTGGGTACCCTTCCTGGGCCTTGCCACTTCAGCCTGCCTGCCCTGTGCCCCTGTTCTTTGCCCTATGGGGACCTGCCCCGGTCACAGCCACACTCAGGAAGTGCAGAGGCCAGGGCCCGACTTCCCGCCTCCTGCCAGGGAGCCGTGCCTCCCTAGATAGGTGGGGTCTTCTTTCAGACCCTTGGGGCTGAGGCAGAGCCAGCCAGCAGCCCTGCTGCTGCTCTGGCCACCATCAGTGGGAGGCCCCTGGGCACCCAGCACCTCTGAGAGCTTCTTTTGTAAACAGGGCTTCTGCGGGGAAGGGACACGGCTGGCTGGGCTGGCAGCCAGCTCAAGACAGGGCAGGGCAGGGCAGGGCTGAGCAGCAGCAGGCAGGCCAGGAGGCCGCCCCTTCCTGTTCCCACTGGCTGTCCCCACCCAGGTACAGGCCGGGTCAGGGCCTGGCTGCCTGTGGGAGGGCCGCCTCACCCTGGCCAGGATCCTCATCGCAGGTGCTGGACTGAAGGGCTTGGGTCAGTCTATGGGGGGCCCCAACCCACCCCATCCCTGGAGATGAGTGTCACAGAACATGGGTACGAGGGCTGGGGTGGTGGCTCAGTGACAGAGCGCTTGCCTGGCATGTGTGAGGCACTGGGTTCGATTCTCAGCACCACATATAAAATAAACGAATAAAATAAAGGTCCATCAACATCTAAAAAAAAAAAGATGGGCTGGAATTGTGGCTCAGTGGTAGAGCGCCTGCCTCGCATGCCCAAGGCACTGG